>JAWPHD010012634.1:0-74401 GCA_037043455.1 Cyrtodaria siliqua
TAATCCTTCTATGTTTGTGGTATACCTAGTTTGTTTTATTCTTGTAATTGGTTGTTTTGATTGCGTGTTTTGGTTGACTGCTCTGGATTGCCACATACGTCCTGTCGACTTTATATACTTTTATTTTTTCTCTATATAAATGCCATGTCTTTGCTCAGTAAAATTTGGCAGATGACATTTTATACCTCACTATCAAATCATAACTTGACGCAAAAACACTCCCTTCAGACCTTCTTAAACTTGAGAAAATGGTTAAAGTGAATGGATATGGAACTCAACCCAGATAAATGTGAAATAATTAGGATTACCAGAAAAAGAAATAAAAATAACATTGCTTACCAATTAACATACCCTTACCAACTACACGGTCCGCTGGATATACATACTCGGGCGTTACCGTCAACCAAAATTTAGACTGGACCATTTATGTAATGGTTCAATATGTTAAATGACCTTAAACAATGACTTTTCTAAAACTTTTTATCACATCCAGCATAACCTTAATGTTTGTGTTGACCACCATCATATCTTTCCATTTTGAAATATAAACCTTGTCATCCCTGTTCTCTAGCACTAATTGCCACCAGCATTCCTTCTCCCAAGAACAATACCACAGAGACCTGTTCCAATCTAGGTTACAATCTTGGTTGCCTCCGTTTCTATTCTCATAGAAACATTCTGTCTTATCATGTTTTACCTGTAAATGTTATTCCACTTATAAATGTTTTTCCTACCATGGGTCGGGGTTGCGGCGGGCATACCTCAGGGATGAGACAGAACTTTTCCACAATCATCAACAATTTATAAACAAAACAAGTCGTATATTGTTTTCATTTTATCATTTTGTTTTGTAATGAGACACTTCACTGATATATCAATCTATGTATTTAGACTGAGTAGAATGTATAATTCACATAATATTATGTTTCATACTGATGTGTTATCTTATATGCTACATTTGATATAATGTAATGTATATATATGTGGTGACAATCCTGTCATTGGATTTAGACCAACACAAATATTTGATTTGATTTGATTTATATTTACTTTATACATGTATTTATACAATTTGCAAAGCAATAATAGTATTTATAACTTCCGTCCAGTTGTATTATAACGCTGCATACTACAAAAGTACTAGACTCACGAACCATGTGACCTAGGTACTGAATACATGAATATTAATGGTATATATGTTTCGTTAAACAAAACACCGACATGATCAGTGATTACTTGTATCTAACGGTCTGGATAAATCTTGTTTACGATAAAGTCTGATAAGACAAGTTTTCTTAATCATGCAATTAATATGTTCAAACAGCAAAAAATATGTATGTACTACTAGCTGCTTTATTAGTTTAAATGACCAAAAAAATACATGTACTTGTATCATAGCATATGAGAATTTGAAATATGTTAGACTGATGTTGCTCATCGTGTTGATCAAAACCTTACCATACAGATACAGATACATCTTTGTTTTACATTCCTGTTTCATTTGAATCGTCTGGCGGTCAACGGTTCAAATGTTTATTTTGACCTATATATCATGTATTAATGTCGGTTGCTTTATTTATCAAACACGTGACTTTTAATAGTTATTGTTATTTTTTTTACATTAAATAACGAGGTAAAATACCTGCTTCGTTCGTCTGTAAGCATGTTTTTTGTAACACACTTGTCAATTCATGTGTCACGCTATATATATCAGCTAGACATGACACTGTTTAATCTCACCTGGCCGTTTTCTGTGTCAATTTAACAAATACAGTCAATACCTGTTGTTTTTTATTAAGAAAATATTGATTCAAAACTTACCTTTCCATAAAGGAATCTTCTCTGGTCGAAAGAAACTTTTCCCGCTCGGGAGATATATATATCCAAACGTTAAGCAGCCATGTTTAAAAGTTTGAATATTTATACACAGTTGATGCACACCTGAGGGATCGGTTTACGGTCACGTGAAACATAATAATCTACATAAGTATGTGTGTGTGAGTGTATAATATATACCACTGTTGCTTTAAGGTAGAGTTGTTATTTTTGATGGCGCGAAATGGAGCATTTAAATTATATATGGTGGCAAGACAAAAAAGAATTTGGCGGTCCAAGTGCAAAACATAACGTTTGATTGCATTTTTGAGTAGAAATTGGCATCTATGCTTGATAAGTCCTTATAGAGTGCCAGTAACGATAGCGGTGGATGCCAGCTTGGCTTTTGTTCCTGGGTTTAAATACTAGGTAAAAGGTCAAATGAGTGCAACAAGGACTATTTCAACCGTTAGTAGGGTATATTATCAATTTCCGTGCAGTTATTTATGTAATTTATGCAAGACTCAAATTTAAGCCTGTTTTACTGGCATTTTGCCAGTTGTTTTTTAAAAATGCCAGTAAACTTTGAAGCACTGGCAATATTATGCAAGTGCTTAAACCCCCCCCCCCCCCCCACCCCCCACCCCGAAACTGCCATATACAAGCCAGAAGATGGCGCTGGGGCAGGTTTTTGTATACATTATGCATGCTTCATATCAGAGGTCTCTTTTTAATAATTTTGAATAACTTCTGAAAAATATATTGCACAAAGACACATTTTAAACATGTTTAAATCAATTGGTGTAATTATATTTTTAAACAATCATTTGCAAAGTATAGTTTCAAAAAATAATTTAAACTAACTGTTAAACAATTTGAATTTGCCGGGAGGAGCCCTAGGTTATGACCCATGCTAAATGTAAACATTTCCCACGTGGCTGTGTTTATCAACAGACGGCTTCTGCTCTGTGTTATCATCAACACCAAGACAATGTAAAGCATCACAATTTATTACTTGACTGTAACTATTTAATTAAGTGAACATATTTAATTTATATAAGATATATTTTAAAATTTAATTACATTATGCGATCCTTCCCGAACAAAATGGGAAAATATCAATGAAACCAAGCCTGGGATGTGTATTGTTTTAACATTTCAGACATAATAGCTCTGACATTTAATCTAAATTAATTGAGGATTGTCAACAGACCTTAAACAAGAGGGCCATGATGGCCCTATATCGCTCACCTGAGTAAATTTGAACCATTACAAGAGGGCCAAGATGGCAAGAGGGCCAAGATGGCCCTAAAGCGATCACCTGAGTACTGGCACCTTATCGAACTTCTTCAAAATCTTATGGTCAAATACAATCTGTGCAAGTTTGGTTAAGATTGTTCCAAGAAAGTGGGCTCTATTGTGTATAACAACATTGATATAGACAGTTAAAGACCCTGACAACATTTGGTAAAGATCAAATACAAAATGAAAGTGCTAGAGAGTAACACCTTGGACAGAGTCAAATGTGACTCCAGGGCTACATGTAATATATGAGAGCTGTGTGCTTTGAGGTTTTAGAGAAGAATATTTTAAGCTTTACCTATACAAGTCTATGTAAAACATGACCCCTGGGGCGGGGTCAAATGTGAACCCAGGGTCACCATTTGAACAAACTTGGTAAAGGACCATACGAGTACAGTAAATGGAAAATATTAAATCTCTGGCTCTTTTAGTTCCAGAGAAGAAGACTTTAATGTGTTTCCTATATAAGTCTATGTAAAACTGTGACCACTGAGTGGGGTCAAATTTTACTCCAGGGTCACCATTTGAACAAACTTGGCCGAGGACCATAATCTTATAGTAAATGCAAAATATTAAACCTCTGGCTCTTTTTTTCCTATATATATGTCTATATAAAACTGTGACCCCCGGGGCGCGGCCAAGTTTGACACCAGGGTCACCATTTAAACAAACTTGGTAGAGGACCATAAGCTTATAGCAGATGCAAAATATTAAACTCTGGCTCTTGCAGTTCCAGAGAAGAAGATTTTTAAAGTTTTTCCCTAAACATGTCTTTGTAAAACATGTGACCCTTGGGGCAGGGCCAAATGTGGCCGTCACCATTTGAACAAACTTGGTAAAGGACCATAAGCTTATAGTAAATGCAAAATATCAAACCTCTGGCTCTTGTATTTTCCGAGAAGATATTATTTTTTCCCTATATAAGTCTTTGTAAAACTGTGACCCCCGGGGCGGGGACAAATTTGACCCCAGGGTCACCATTTGAAAAAACTAAGTAGAGGACCATAAGCTGATGCTACATGTAATACATGAGAGCTCCGTGCCATGTGGTTCCAGAGAAGAAGATTTTTTTCAGTTTTTCCCTATACAAGCTTTGTAAAACTGTGACCCCCGAGGCGGGGCCAAATGTGACCCCTGGGTCACCATTTGAACAAACTTGGTAGAGACCATAAGCTTATAGCAAAATATTAAACCGCTGGCTCTTGTAGTTTCAGAGAAGAAGATTTTTTAAGTTTTTCCCGGTACGTCTATTCAAAACATGTGACCCTTGGGGCGGGGCCAAATGTGACCCTATGGTCACCATTTGAACAAAATTGTTAAAGGACCATAAGCTTATAGTAAATGCAAAATATCAAACTTCTGGCTCTTGTAGTTTCCGAGAAAACGATTATTTTTTTTCCCTATAGGGCGGTGCCAAATTTGACCCCAGGGTCACCATTTGAACAAACTTAGTAGAGGACCATAAGCTGACGCTACATGTAATACATGAGACCTCTGTGCCTTGTGGTTTCAGAGAAGAAGATTTTTAAAAAAAAAATCCTATATGTTTATATGAAAAACATGCAAAATTTCAATATACAAACTTTGGACCCATGGGGCATAGCCATTTTTGACCCCCGGGACTTCATTTGAATAAACTTGATAGACTAGGCGTTGGCGATCATTTTAAAAGAAAAACTGTTGAAATCTGTCCAGCGGTTAATGAGAAGAAGATTTTTTAAGGTTTCGATTATATATGGTAATGGCGGCCATCTTGGATGTCGCGCTAATCTAATTTTAACAAATCTAAAAAGCATTCATCTAAGGATCATTCACGTGAAGTTTGGTCAAAATTGGTCACGCGGTTTCTGAGGAGAAGTCGTTTGAAGCAAAAGTTAACGACGACGACGGACGACGACGGACGACGGACGAAGAGTGATCCCAATAGCTCACCTTTGAGCCTTCGGCTCAGGTGAGCTAAAAAGGGGCCAAATCTTGATTTTGTGTGGTTATAACTCTATAGGAAAAGTTTCAAGGTTCATTTGTGAAATATGATTGTGATTCAAAATGCTAATGAACAACCAGTTTTAAAAGAATACGTCAGGAGATGAGAAAAGAACCAGGAACACATCCATCCCACTCAAAAGAAGCAAGAAAGTTATCAAATCAAAAGCAGAAATTAGCTAAAAATCGTCTTCGAGGAAAAATTGAATACTATTACAAGAGGTAAATGGAAAGATTGAGCTTTTGAACAAAATGGACAAACTAAAACAGTTACTGTTTCTTGGAGAAGGGAAGTTTAATGTCGTGTCCACCTTGAATTATTACTTAGAGTTTTTGATTTTTCGTAAACTTAAACATTCCATGAGAAAAACCAAGACCCGACAGACTTTGAAGGTTCTGTATATCAAACAATAGGGAATCAATGAGCAACATTTTATTGCAACTAGCAGTTCAGTTAAAGCACTTGTGTATCAAGTTGAATCGCACGCATCAAAGTGTGAACATAATTACAAGTAAAGGAAACTAAAAAGCTTCGCTCTGTTCTTCTGCGAATATAGAATGTGAAAAGTCTGAGCATGAGTTTTCATGGAAATCATCACCACATATGAAAAATGGCAAATTTCTTGTGAATGCTAGAATGGCACATGGCTATTTTTCATCTGGAATGTTACCAAATCATTTTAGCAAATTTTGTGATGCAACAAACATTGGAGAGATGGGAGAAAGGTGCTTGAAAGAGTTTCAGAATACATATGAGGAGGTTGTTTTCGAAGAAACATTAAATAATCAAAGAAACAATCATTGCAAGAAGAAATTGCAACAACAGCAGCAATGTTGCCAGATGATGAAATTATCGCAGGAATAAAAGTAATATCCTGACAGACGCTCGGCATTGTTGGCGCAAAAATGCAGCTGTTGTCTGCTTTTTAATTTAGTCTTTTGGCTGTTACTTGTGATACGCAGGCTTCATAACCGCTGCTCCCAACTAAATTCCATTATTTTTATTTCGCTCTTCGGGGCACTTAATTTTATTAGATACTGGGACCATACGCCGTACGACATGGGGAAGCATATAACTCCATGTCCACCGCCGTATGCATGCCATCTTTGGGATGGTTAAAATTGTGTACTGTTGATTTTATTAATATTGAGTTCTGCTCAACCCGGGGCTAGAGGGCGTGAGCGGTAGCCAGCACATTTCACTACCGCTCATGAACAGTCTCAATTAAACCGAGACTGCAATATTTTGTATGTGTCGTGCTCGGCCGTTTCCAAAGGTCCATTATCATACTTTTTTTATAGCACAGTGGCGTTGCTTGTGCAGTGTGGCGCCAGTAAAACGTCTCCCCGCGCTTGCAATTAGTACTGTTATTCATTCGATCTTTGGAGATCACTGAGCCCGATACTTATATTTAGTTATCGGTGGTACATTTTCAATTTCTTTTGTTTTCTTACTTAATTTTTGATTCGGTGGTTCCACTACTTCGGCCTATAAAAGGCTCTGGGTATTGTTTAACCACTTATAGGATATGTTGTCTGCTTTTTAATTTAGTCTTTTGGCTGTTACTTGTGATACGCAGGCTTCATAACCGCTGCTCCCAACTAAATTCCATTATTTTTATTTCGCTCTTCGGGGCACTTAATTTTATTAGATACTGGGACCATACGCCGTACGACATGGGGAAGCATATAACTCCATGTCCACCGCCGTATGCATGCCATCTTTGGGATGGTTAAAATTGTGTACTGTTGATTTTATTAATATTGAGTTCTGCTCAACCCGGGGCTAGAGGGCGTGAGCGGTAGCCAGCACATTTCACTACCGCTCATGAACAGTCTCAATCAAACCGAGACTGCAATATTTTGTATGTGTCGTGCTCGGCCGTTTCCAAAGGTCCATTATCATACTTTTTTTTATTTATGTGGTTTGTCTGGGACATGCAAAACGTTAGTAGCTGGCGGCGTCAACGCACAACATGCATCTCTGATATTCAAGAAAAAAAATCTATCATGGGTATTCGGTTCGGATAGGGAATTCCAACCCCCCCGGTATAAGTTTTTCTCTTATACCTCGGGTAGGAATTCCCTGTCTTCACCGGATACCCATGATAGATTCTTTTTCTTGAATTTTATATAAAATTACTTAATTTGAAAGTATTCTTATCAAAATGAATGCATGTTAGAGAGCGTAGTAAGATGTAGCAGCAGTAAAGTTGCCACATGATATTTTGGCTACTTCACTCACGCGTTGAGAACTCGAGAGATTTTATAAAATGCTGTCCCTGAATATGACTATTGAAATCACCCATTACAATTACATGCCCGTTATTACAGCACAGTGATAACATAATATTAGATCTTTCAAATCATCTAAATGTTCATAGTAGTTATGTATACTATGGTTTTTGCTGGGAGAATATATTTGTATCCTATATAAGAACACATTTCTAGAAATCTGTAACTGAATCCCACATATTCTATCATTGTCAATTTCAAGAGGTGTTACCCGGGTATTTAAAAAAAATTCCAAAGTAGAGCTACTCCACCTTTTCCTGCTTTTCTTTTCGATGGTAAAGATAAGTCGAAATCACTTATGCCAAAAGCGTTGTATTTCACATGAATACTTTTTAGGATTGTAGATCTCTTGTGTTTAGCCAATGCTCAGAGATTCCAAAAATGTCAATAGATTTCTTTTGTAAAAGTGAACCAAGATAGCTCGCACTGGACATGATACCATTGTCATTCCATATCATAATATTTCAATTTGGAGTAAAGAATGTCATCGAAACAACATATATCAGATCTAATCTACTGAGTGTTCTATTATTTAGCCTAATAACCTTTGTATCCAGATTTATATTTATTGTTTTTGTACCATGGTCTGCAACTAACGTCATCAGGCCAGAACCCGTCTTCTCTTACTTTGGTATTTTAACCACAGTTTGCTTACTTATCTTACTCGTAAATATACTTATCCAAGTAAGCTTTCGCGAATGGGTGTCGTGGTCGCTAATATTGTTTACAATGTCTGCGTACGTACGTATGTTTGATTGTAACATACTGTTCTACATTGTCTGCGTACGTACGTATGTTTGATTGTAACATACTGTTCTACTAGTGGTTTGGTTGCTCCGTTGTGAATGTGATTACTGACATCACTGGTGCATACATACATCATCGGTACGATCACTGGTCTGTACATTACTGGTATGTACAGCAGGCACACCATTATCAGCAGCACTCATGGCCATATCACATGGGCCTTTGGTTTATCCAATGAAGATATTTTGTTTTCCATTTATGAACACTTTTTCTCCATTAAATGAATTTTCGCCAAGTTGTTTAGTTGTTACCCATGTTGGCATTTTTCAAGGTATCAATCAGTGAGTATACTTACTCTCACTTGCTTTATATCATTTTTCACACTCATAACCTCGTTGCTTCGCTCATCGTGTAATCGACTTAAAGCCTTTAAGTTTTTGTTAATTATTGTTTTTATATTTCCTTGTTCCTTCTTCATTTCATCAAGTTCATTCTTTATAGAGTCAACGTTGATCTTTAATTCGGACTTGATATCTAAATTGTCTTGCTTCACAAGGATCATATCCGTTTGAAGAGCATTTGTATAATACCGTCCGTAAAGCCACATTTGTATATTCAAATATTTATTTACAGATAACAATGGCATAGACCTACATACATATTTTATATCCATGACAAAGCTATTAAATTCAAAAATATAAAACGAGTTCAAATTGGAGCAAACATAAGCTCGAAATCTGAAGTTAACATACATTCGCAGCTTATATAATATAAATATACTAAAGTAATATAATAATCAAATTATATTTAAACGTTTACAATCCAGACTAATCGATATATGATAACTGTTTTTATTTGTTTTAGTATGTCATATACACTTCTCAAAACTGCTAACTACACCGCTACGTTTTGGGTTATATATATCGATGGGTTGAATGTTTTTCAATAAAATAAAAAGGAAATACCAATTCAATCATTTTTACATCATTTCATTTATTTTTTTCATGGGCAATGCTAGAACTAAACCACAATAAGCAATTACAAACGACCCATGTAAACACTAAGCAATTACAAACGACCCATGTAAACACTAAAGTCACACTTTTCCCATATCTACATGTAGATATGGGAAAAGTGTGACTTTAGTGTTTACATGGGTCGTTTGTAATTGCTTATTGTGGTTTAGTTCTAGCATTGCCCATGAAAAAAATAAAATGAAATGATGTAAAAATGATTGAATTGGTATTTCCTTTTTATTTTATTGAAAAACATTCAACCCATCGATATATATAACCCAAAACGTGAGCGGTGTAGTTAGCAGTTTTGATAAGTGTATATATATAATAATAATAATAATAATAATAATAATAATAATAATAATAAATTATTTCTTAAAGAATTATTTATTATGGAAGAAGAATGAAATATCATTTTATAATTATACGGGATATATTGGACACAACTAATATAACTCATCGACATTAATACAACTACAAATACATTTTTTTTTAGGAATCTTATTCAATTTAATATCTCTGTTAAATTTCAAATGTGAAACGAAACAAAAATGTAGTGGCACGAAAAATCCTGAACGAAACATCCCGTGACGAACTAGTTTTGGCACGAAATGTCTATAGGTTTACCACCACTCATTACATGTAAGCCTCCGAGGTGTATCGAATGTAGTTCCCATAATAAAAAGTAATCCCTCCTTTTTTGATGAAAACGGGCATTATAAGTAGGGGAAAACTGCCCATTCCTATTCGATTTTGTGGTTGTGCGTATAAGAAGCGTATTAATAAGTTTTACTGGATCACTGATGAACATTTTCGAAATTTCGACTCTATGCTTACACTATGTAAGCAATGAAAACAGTCAGTCAATGAAAACAGCTGTACCCTTGACCTGTTTAGTAAACAAACAAAAACGATCTTAAACCCCTGTCACACTAGGGCCGCGTTTTCACGGCGATCCCACGGCGTCCAAGAAAAATGCAGAACGCCGAGGTGCGCGCAGTACGATCGCAAGCATCGCCGCAGCAACGCAGTGGCATCGCCAGTAGACGCATTGGGATCGCATAGAACGCCAAGCGACGGCGCGCACTTTGAGCATGCATAAAACAAACGCCGTCGCTCGGCGTTCTGATAAGAGCGCAGTGGGGTCGCCGTAAGGTCGCCATAGCAGCGCAGTAAGGTCTCCTACAACGCCACAGGAGCTCCGCGGGCGCGCACAGAGGTCGCAGTGCGAACGCTGTGGTTGTCGGTGGCGCTTGCACGGAGATTGTACGGCGTTCTCTGAGATGTCACTGCGTCTCTACCGCGCTTATACGGCGCGTCTACGGCGCTTATACGGAGTGTAATTTATTTTTCTGCGCTCTAACAACGACTGTACGGAGCTGTCACGGCGATCATTGCGCTCCCAAGGCGCTTCTACCGCGTCCATCGGCGTTTGCATGACAAAAACGAACAAAATAGTATAAATGAATTATAGGTAGTGCAAACGAACGTCTTCAACACGCCGTCAGCGCAGTGTGAGCGCCGTGAAAGCGCAGTGCACGCAGTGGAAGCGCCGTGAGAGCGCAGACAATCGCCAACAAGAACTCCGTAGGAACGCGATAGAACGCCATGGGAGCTCCGTAGCAACGCCTTGGTCGCTGTGAGGACGCCGTGACATCTCCAGCTTCACGAAAAATATCAGATTTTTCTTGCGATCTCACGGCGTTCTGGAAAAGACCGTGCCAACGCAGTGGAAACGCGCTATAGTGTGACAGGGGCATAACACTGCTGCATTATCCATACTTGAGTTGAATTTGCAGCTAATCATTAATATGTGACACTTTAACATTGGTGTCTATGGGAAAAATAATTAGTGGTATCATACCTATAAGAGATACGTGCAGTAATTAGGATTCGAACGTTCAGATTCATACCTAGGGACACTTTTCCGATAACAATTGGTAAAATAGGCTCAGAAATAAGTTTTTCATAGTTTTTTACATACTTTTTGAGCGTTTTCAGTCCAATTTTGTTTACAAAAGCCGTAATTTTGAGTTTCATTTTTTTTTCATGTTTAAAATGACGTGTTTGTGAAGTGTTTGCAATTGAACTATGTTTTTTGCTATCAACATGTAGCGTTGCAAGTGTGCAACATGTTTACATCAATTAAATCTGCATGGCATCAGGTTTGGTAGGCATGAAACCACTAAAACTTTCCCCTACCTACCTAAAATAGGATACTGTGAAACAAGAGGCCCAAGAGGGGCTGAGGACGCTCTACTGGCTAAAACAGCTCTTATAGATTTAGATAGATATAGCTAGATATAGCTCTCTTCTCCTATATATCAAAATTGTGGCCTCTGGAGTGCCCACAAGCAAATTCCAATATTGACCTAGTGACATAGTTTTTTGATCCCATGTGACCCATTTTGAAACTTGATCAAGATATAATTCAGATAAACAATCTGAGAAAGTTTCATCAAGATCTGGTCAAGTGTGTGTGTGTGTAGTTCTAAGGTTTTAAGTCCGTCCGCCAACTAAAACGCTCGGTAACCCGGGTCGCTATGGGCACAATAGAGTCTGGACTGATCTAGTGGAGTGCGTTGGTTATGTTGTGTTGCATTGGTTGTCGTATAAACTAAGTGACACTCAGGCTACTGAAGAGAGACAAACCAATTCAGTAATACTAATATATGACCACGATACGCGAATAAAGTGTTCATACTAGTAGTGGCGTATACGTCTCACACCACAATTAATTTTCCATAGGGTCCCATTGTAATGTTTTTGTTCGTGGCATAGAGATAAAAAAGATTTTGCAACATGTATTTATGCTTAAATTCTTCATTGATTCAATATCTGCATGCTATTAACTTTTAACGAATATTTACCAGATTGAACTTTTTTTAATTTCATGTCTGCGTGACACCTATCAAAATTTAGACAAAAATACAACCCCGTGGAGATTAGACCCATGATGTGTAAAATGAGGCAGAATTAGCTAGAAATCTTATATCAACATGCATTTTTCTGGGATCTCTTCCTAAAATGCTGTAGATTTAGAACCTGGTAAAGATAAATCAATGTATCCTGTAAAATGTAGAAAAGCGAACTTGTTTTTTTTTATCTACCTCCTTCATCTGTAGGGCAGGAGTATTCAAGGGAGATAATAGTGTTGTGAGTCCTATAGGGCTGGCAAGGCGGCCCCTATACAAACACCATAAGTGTCACCAGTGTATACGTGTGTGTATGTAGGTGGTTGTCGCTTTCGCTCTGTGTAGTTTTCGCTGCGGCGGTGAGTGGTCTGGACTGGTCTGGCATGGTCGTCTGCTGCTGGCGTGGTAGTATACATCCTCTACGGTGTTCTGCAACCTCTACGAAGTAGTGACGGTCTTGTTTAGGGCCACACCCTATCACAGTATGACCCCTGCGCCGCACACACCGCCCGATGTCTGTGTCACCCTTAAGTCTTCTGTGGCTTGTGAAAAACCACGGTCTAATATAGGCTTCGCTTCAACATGCTGACCGGGATTATGGTTGCGTCCCGGTCTAGTTTTAGCTTCAGCCCGCAGACCTGTTCAGACTTCAGGGATCTGGAGACATCAGATGATGTGTGCTGTGATGGGACACGCAGGAGACAGCTTCACATTCAGTCAACCGATATTCAATTCAAACCTGAGAATGACAAGTTCTCAGATATTGAATATCGGCAGTGCCCTCTCCACGACGTGCACGTAGTGAAGCTCTAGAGAAGAAGATCTGGTCAACAATATGGCGTCTAGAGTGTACACAAGGTTTTTCAAGTATTTGACCTAGTGACCTAGTTTTTGACCCCATGGGACCCATTTTCGAACTTGACCAAAATATAATTAAGACACCATTTCGACAAAGTTTCATCAAGATTGGCTCAGAAATATGGCCTCTAGAGTTTACACAAGGTTTTTCAAGTATTTGACCTAGTGACCTAGATTTTTGACCCTGTGTGACCCATTTTCGAACTTTAGCAAGCTATAATTGAGACAAATATTTTGACAAAATTGCATCAAGATCGGGTCAAAAACATGGCCTCTAGAGTGTACACACGGTTTTTCCAAAGTTTGACCTAGTGACCTAGTTTTTAACACCACGTGACCCATTTTTGAACTTGACCAAGATATAATTAAGACAAACATTTTGACAAAGTTTCATCAAGATTGGGTCAGAAATACGGCTTCTAGAGTGTACACAAGGTTTTTCAAGTATTTGACCTAGTGACCTAGTTTTTAACCCCATGTGACCCATTTTCAAATTTGACCAAGATATAATTAAGACAAACATTCTGACAAAGTTGCATCAAGCTCGGGTCAAAAATATGGCCTCTAGAGTGTACACAAGGTTTTTCCAATATTTGACCTAGTGACCTAGTTTTTAACTTCATGTGACCCATTTCCGAATTTGATCAAGATATAATTAAGATAGACAATTTGACAAAGTTTCATCAAGATTGTTGGGTAACAAATATGACCTCTAGAGTGTACACAAGTTTTTTCAAGTATTTGACCTAGTGACCTAGTTTTTAACCCCACATGACCCATTTTTGAACTTGACCGAGATTTCATTGAGACAAACATTCTGACAAAGTTGCATCAATATCGGGTCAAAAATATGGCCTCTAGAGTGTACACACGGTTTTTCCAAAGTTTGACCTAGTGACCTAGTTTTTAACACCATGTGGCCCATTTCTGAACTTGACCAAGATATAATTAAGACAAACATTTTGACAAAGTTTCATCAAGATTGGGTCAGAAATACGGCTTCTAAAGTGTACACAAGGTTTTTCAAGTATTTGACCTAGTAACCTAGTTTTTAACCCCATGTGACCCATTTTCAAACTTGACCAAGATATAATTAAGACAAACATTCTGACAAAGTTGCATCAAGATCGGGTCAAAAATATGGCCTCTAGAGTGTACACACGGTTTTTCCAAAGTTTGACCTAGTTACCTAGTTTTTAACACCATGTGACCCATTTTTGAACTTGACCAAGATATAATTAAAACAAACATTTTGACAAAGTTTCATCAAGATTGGGTCAGAAATACGGCTTCTAGAGTGTACACAAGGTTTTTCAAGTATTTGACCTAGTGACCTAGTTTTTGACCCCACATGACCCATTTTTGAACTTGACCGAGATTTCATTGAGACAAACATTCTGACAAAGTTTCATCAAGATCGGGTCAAAAACATGGCCTTAGAGTGTACACACGGTTTTTCCAAAGTTTGACCTAGTGACCTAGTTTTTAACACCGTGTGACCCATTTTTGAACTTGACCAAGATATAATTAAGACAAACATTTTGACAAAGTTTCATCAAGATTGGGTCAGAAATACGGCTTCTAGAGTGTACACAAGGTTTTTCAAGTATTTGACCTAGTGACCTAGTTTTTAACCCCATGTGACCCATTTTCAAACTTGACCAAGATATAATTAAGACAAGCATTCTGACAAAGTTGCATCAAGCTCGGGTCAAAAATATGGCCTCTAGAGTGTACACAAGGTTTTTCCAATATTTGACCTAGTGACCTAGTTTTTGACCCCACATGACCCATTTTCGAACTTGACCGAGATTTCATTGAGACAAACATTCTGACAAAGTTTCATGATGATTGCATCAGAAATGTGGCCTCTAAAGTGTACACAAGCAAAAGTTAACGGACGACGGACGGACAACGGACAACACACCATCCCATATTTCAGACTATTGTCCTTGGTATTCACAAGACCATATCTCCGCAAATAATCCTTCGATTTGCATGAAGTAGGTTTTTTAAGCTTGTTATGAAAATGACAACACAAAATCTTCATTTAAGAAACATCTGAACATGTTTTCTTCTCTTATAGGTTTACCACCACTAATTACATGTAAGCCTCCGAGGTGTAGTCGAATGTAGTTCCTATACTAAAAAGTAATCCCTCCTTTTTTGATAAAAACGGGCATTATAAGTAGGGGAAAACTGCCCATTCCTATTCGATTTTGTGGTTGTACGTATAGGAAGCGTATTAATAAGTTTTACTGGATCACTGATGAACATTTTCGAAATTTCGACTCTATGCTTACACTATGTGAGCAATGAAAACAGTCAGTCAATGAAAACAGCTGTACCCTTGACCTGTTTAATAAACAAACAAGAACTTTCTTACATGTCTTGTGACCCCACCTTTTCTGGTAATTTTTAGTTTTCTATATAAACATTACACTGCTGCATTATCCATACTTGAGCTGAATTTGCAGCAAATCATTCATATGTGACACTTTAACATTGGTGTCTATGGAAAAAATAATTCGTGGTATAATACCCATATCACTGTCACTGCCAATCTCTCCCAGAGTCCATTACATTGATGTATGTGTATGCAAGGAACGACAACTCTGGGAAGAGATTGTGTCACTGCCTGTGCATGATAAACGTTCAAAGGTAGGTGTTGACTTATCATAGTGATTATGGGACAAATAATGTTTTAATCCACAGAGCCGGTGACTTTTTGTGTACACGGCCTTGTGGTAAAACGATGTCTGCGCCGTTGACTTTTGTATTTTTCTTTCCCACGAAATATATCGTTTTCTTGGTAAATAGCAAACGAAATCAATTTCTGTTTCGAGGTCTCGATGCCTATCAATATCTACAAGAACAGTGCCCAAATCTGCCAACATACACTCCCAGGAGACTGAAGGGAAGTTTGTTTTCACCTCTTCGAATTGGATTCACCGATTTGCCGGCTGCATTTTATGCTGATTTTAAAGATAAAATACATTTTGTGGAGAGAATTATGACTTCGGGTAAAACTTCGAAAAATGCAGATTACACACATACAAAGCATCTGTGAATTAAAACAGTATTTTGTCCCATAATCACTATGATAAGTCAACACCTACCTTTGAACGTTTATCTCATCCGCCATCGTGGTGTGTCGGTGCACGATCACGACCATTCGTAACATCTTGTAAACTGCTTCGCAGCATGACTCGAATGTAATACGCAGTTTCCATATTGGTTACGTCATACTAGCGTGACGCGCATCAGATTCCCGCCAAAACGAATTTGCATTTAAAATCAAAGTTATCTTCAACATTTTGCAATTTCATTTAGCCGATTGCCATCTATAGTTTATTTACGTGAAAGCAGTGATAAAACCTTCATCTATATTGTAAATAACAAACATACAACGCAAATCATACACCAACACGTGTGGCAAGCGACCATATTGTTTATGTAGCAACATCTTAGCAACAGTGCACTATTTTCTGTGCCGTTGCCTTCCGGTTAACAGAATGTCTAGATTTTGAACATACCGAAGCGCCGTGATACACACGAGGCGGGATCCCGAAGAATGACGGGATTGGCCGAATTTCACGATTGGATCACGACATATATAGCACATGATAAGGATGCTTGTTAAACTGACACGAAGTTGACCAACCTCGTTTCGAAGTTTGTATCTTTGTAAAATTACCGAATTGATTCAAATCCTTTGCACCGTTCATTAGGTCTGATTCCCATTTATCACATTAAATTCACAGTTCGTACGAAAACGCACTCTGTGCGAAGAAGTAAAATTGCCGTTTGCTACCATTACAACATTTCCTACTTATGTTTACTTCCGGTTGTACTCAAAAAAGTGATCCTATTGGATGATATTTTAACGGTAAAAACATACGTAATCAGAAATCGAAAATAATCCAATCGGGTCACTTCTTTGAGTGCAACCGGAAGTAAACATCGTATTTTTTATATATTTTTTAATAAGATTTGCGGCTTGAGTGCCAGTGTGCCTGCACCACTACAGACATCTCCAAACGTTTAGCTTTGTCTTACTGCCATTAAAGATCACGTATTGTGATAAAGCCTGGGATGCAAATTGACATATATAGGACCCTGGCTAAAGCTTATAACAACTCTGGGATTAATTTATTTTGGTTAATTAAAAATTCAGGAGACTCGATACAATTTGCAATATGTCAAGTTCATCTATAAGTACCTATGACTTTTCAACACTATATACATTGTTACCGCATCACCTTATCAAAGACAAACTTAAGAGCCAGGTTTGGTGCACCCTAGAACCTGCATAATTTAAACACTAGCGGACTTTCTTGCCACTGACCGTTTCAAGGCGGTATTGTCGACCGTTTTGTGTTTGTGATGTCATAAACTTTGCCTTTTCATCTTTGTAATTGTTCTTTGTTCTGTGCGTGTGTTGGTTGAAATATGTCCTTGAATGCTAAATTTCCTGTTCGACTTTTATATCTTCTTCAGTTTAGACAATTACACTATATGGACTTGCCAAGAAGTTCGTCAGGTATGGAACTACCGTTTGTAGGCAATTAATGGTTGGTCTTCAACTTCAACTCAACAAAGCTAACATTTCAGATACTGTCGCTTCTTTTCTTGATTTTCGTCTCTCTATTGAAACTGGAGAAATAATTAGTAAAATCTATGACAAGAGAGATTACTTTTATGTGATAGTTAATTCCCCGAGCTACTTCGTATCGGTTCTATGCTTCGCAACTGAAGGTTTCTGTAAATAATAAGCAGAATAAGCTCCCTCTATGTACTGAATTCAAACACTTATCAAAACACAGCACTTTTTATCAGAAATTCTAGTTCTAGTTCATGAACCACTACTAATTTGTTGCAAAACATTACGAAAAAGTGTTTGACAATTAAAACACCATTCATTCATTCATTCATTCCGGGAACAATCTGTTTTGGTCGATCAAAATATCCGGAAAAGTCCTTGGTAAATTACGATGTAAACAATTCCATGCATCTGCTATAAACACCTACGCCTTGTCCACTATATTAACCACTCTACCACATAACCTGATCAAAGAACTGATTCAGCTTGCTAGAGAAGGGACTACTTTTTTCTTGCTTGTAATACTGTCATGGCTTTCTTTACAAACGCCCCTAATGGTCGTTATAACAGGTGGACTTACGCTGATGTTTGTAGAACTTTATATTTTCTTCTTTTCGATAACATCGATAACATCTGTATTAGATACTGTAAGTATTTTACCGCCAGGTTGTTGGTATTCCGATGGGTACTAACTGTCTGCCACTTATTGCAGATTTGTTTTTATACTGTTATGAGATTTAAGTTGAGTTTGTCACCTGCTGGCCAGAGACATTGTTGATACGTTCAATAAAACATCGACATACCCAATAAAAAAAAAAACTCATTCTTGCTTCATATGGTCACTAATATTTATCCACCAGAGCTCACGTTGAATAAAGCCAACAGTTCGGAATCCATTTTCAAATGATTACATACATACTAAACTATATGAGTTTTAACTTCGACATCCTTAACTATTCACATTAGATGGGGACGTACCTCGTGATCGAAATCAAGTTGTTACAAGTTAACTTCTTCAGCTCTTCCTCCGTTCTATGGACACAACTAAAACCTGCTGGAGAAGAACAACCCGGAGAGCGATTAGGAATATCACAACCTTTATTCTATTTTATTCGATGCAGATGGTCTATAAACCTCGGAAATTAAAGGTGTCTGATCACTATACAATATTAATCAGGAAATTCGTCAGAAAAGGATACGACCCTTTAGTATTCTAACGAACTTCATGCTTGGTGATTGAACCTCTACAGTCAGTCACTACGCTTCACTTTTCTCTCGTGAAACTCCATGATTGCACATTGTGAAACCCTGAAAGAGGAGGTTGGTGTATGAACTTTAGTCCCTTCGGTTTTCTGGTCGTATCCAAGATTGATTTTCTCTTTGGCTGCAACTGCTGTGGTTGTTCAGTACAATTGTTGATACATACTGAGGTGTTTCTAATTATGTTTTTTTATTGTTTATTTTTTTTTTTTTTTTATAGTTATGCAATTACACATACATGTACTTGTATCGTTTCCTTATTTTTCTGGATGTGGATTTTATTGTTTGAGATTTTCTTTTGATTCGACGCACTTTTATTTTGACTGTTTTGTCAATTTGAGCGCCGAGGACTCATTTTTTATTCGTTTTTCTAGAGCTTGTAGTTGAGTTGAGGAATTTAATAGTAGCTACTCGATCAGTGCTACCATTACCACAGACTTTGAAAACTCTTTTTAAAATGTTATTAGTGTAACCCTGATCTACTTTTAAAAATATCTAGAAGTAATTTAAGACCTCTTCTGCGACAAGGATTATCACAGGTGATGTGATTTACCAACTTTGTTTGATCCATGGTCAAAATCACTTTCATACAATCATTATTAACCTTGTTAAAAAGTTTATTAAAAGAGTTTGTGACCCTATTATTTTACAATGCTCTGCATGTTTAGTGGTAAATCTATTTACAGTTCGCCACCATGCTTTCCTCTTTGATTGTGCGATGACCAGACAGACTGTGGACCCTATGGACGTCTATCTAAATCCTCAAAGGACGGTAAGTTTGATTTTTGTCTTAAATCTTGTCATGTACCTTAAACGGTTTGTTCTCTTGTTGCTCTGTCTTCTGCCAAGTCATTCAGTACCTGCTTTGTGACTTTCTATGCTTTTTTAATTCATATATACATGATCATGTATGAGTTATATTGCCTATTAATGCTGCCTTGTTTGTTAGAGAATATAACCTGGCGGGGATATCTTTATTTATTCTGTTCCATTTTACTGGGATGACAACAGCATCCTTTTTGCCACTGACAGTTCCAAGGCGGTAACCCTATTGTCAACTGCTTTATGTTTGTGATGTCATATATTGCCTTTAATTCATCTTTGTAATTATTGTTTCGTTGTGTGTGTGGTTTTTTGGTTGACTATCGTCCTTGAATGCTACATTTCCTATTCGACTTTTATATCTACTTAAATAGGAAAATCTTTAAAAAAAAAAAAAAAATCTTCCGTGAAACTACAAGAGCTAGAGGTCTAATATTTTGTAGTAGCATATACGCCTATTGTCCTCTACCGAGTTTGTTAAAATCGTGACCCTAGGTCACATGATTTACATATGACTATATAGGAAAAACTTAAAAAATCTTCTCTCTGAAATTACTCGACTTAATTGAGCTAGAAGTCTAATATGTTGCATGTACCATTGTCAAATTTGTACAAATCGATAAACTGGGGTCAAATTTGGACCTATCCCAGGGGTCACATTTTTTTACATTGACTTATATAGGGAAAAACCTTTTTCTTTGAAACCCTCCCACCCCTGGGAAAATAGCCCATGGATCAGAACTTGGAAACCGTTGACATCCTCCCCTATAACCATATATACACTTATTAAGGATTGACAGATGGATACAACCATCCAACCAACATCGGCCCTGTGGTGTTTTTCTACCACTGGGAACATATAACTCTTGGACCATAACTTAGAAACTGTTGAGATCTGCACCCTATTATGGAACGCCAAACACGATTTTGATGGTCATTTTCATTATGATGTGGTCGCTTTACAGTATGATGTGGTCATTTGTCATTATGATGTGGTTACTTTACATTATGATGTGGTCGTTTTACATTATGATGTGGTCATTTGTCATTATGATGTGGTCATTTGTCATTATGATTCTTTCCATACTTTATTATATACATGTGTCACAGACTAAAATATGGAATGGAATTTAGAGCAGAATGAAATGCGATTGGAATCAAAAACTCATACCATAATGGCATTCTTATTCCATTCCATCCCAGGTTTTAGAGTATGCCGATTTATACACGGTGCATTTAAACCATACGTTTTCTACCTCGACACCGCAATGCAATTTCTCAAATAACTCGCTGTAAAATAGTTAATTGTTGTTGCAATGTGTTAATCGCATGAAAAAATACTAACCTCTTCTTCTTAAAATCTTACCCGAGCTTCATCGGATACTTTAACATAATTTAAGATTTCTATCATTGTCGCCATTTGTCATGCTCAAGCAGTGTCAATAGATGGCGCTATTTAAAGAAAAACCACGTGACCTCACATACTACATCATAATAGAAACTTACCACATCATAATGAAAACAGACCACATCATAATGTAAAGTGACCACATCATAATGGAAAGTAACCACATCATAATGAAAAATGACCAAATCATAATGTAAAATGACCACATCATAATAGATACTTACCACATCATAATTAAAACAGACCACATCATAATGTAAAGTGACCACATCATAATGAAAAGCGACCATATCATAATACAAAGTAACCACATCATAATGGAAAGTAACCACAACATAATGAAAAGTGACCACATCATAATGTAAAGTGACCGCATCATAATAGAAACTTACCACATCAGAATGAAAAGTGACCACATCATAATGGAAAATGACCACATCATAATGACAAATGACCACCTCATAATGGAAAGTGATTACATCATAATGACAAATGACCACCTAATAATGAAAGTGACCACATCATAATGTAAAGTAACCACATCACAATGGAAATTTACCACATCATAATGTAAAGTAACCACATCATAATGGAAAGTGACCACATCATAATGACAAATGACCACATCATAATGGAAAGTGACCACATCATAATGACAAGTGACCACATCATAATGGTGAGTGACCACATCATAATGACAAATGACCACATCATTATGTAAAGCGACCACATCATAACATAAAGTAACCACATCATAATGGAAAGTGACCACATCATAATGTAAAGCGACCACATCTGATGCATACTGAAAGTAACCATATCAAAATGGAAAGTGACCACACCATAATAATGGAAAGTGACCACATCATAATGGAAAGTGACCACATCATAATGACAAATGACCACATCATAATGTAAAACGACCACATCATAATGACAAATGACCACATCATAATGTAAAGCGACCACATCATAATGGAAAGTGACCACATCATAATGAAAGTGACCACATCATAATGAAAAATGACCATCAAAGTCGTGTTTGGCGTTCCATACCCTATAACCATATATAAACTTACTGGGCATGAACAGATACAACCATCCAACCAGCACTGGCTCCGGGGTCCATCCCCGCTCATGGGGACACAACCCCTTGGTCATAACTTAGAAACAATTGAGATCCTAACCCTATAACCATACATATATACTTAATGGGCATGAACATACAGATACAATCATCCAACCAGCATCAGCCCTGGGGCTGTCAACTTGGACACCTTTGAGAGATCCCCACACTATAACCATATATACATTTACTGGGCATGAACAGACCTATACAACCATCCAACCAGCATCTGCATTGGGGTCTATCCCCACCCATGGGACATAACCACTGAGCCACAACTTGGAAACTGTTGAGATCCCAACCATATAACCATATATACACTTACTGGGCCTGAACACTTTAAGGCTGATGCAGGAATTTGCGATGGCATGCTACTGACTGCATGTTCAAATTCTGTTATGAACTTTAATATAAGCTTTTTGTGTTGCTTTTTTGTGAAGATCATCAGGTGAGCAACTCCGGGCCAAACTACGACTCTCTTGTTTTATTTGTGGTGACATTCAAACATTGGTAACGGGTGTTTACAGGGAATAGTTTTGAAAAATTGAATAGATTTTTTTATTATGGAAACGGTATGAGCAATTTAAAATGGTGGTGCATTACTTTGGGCTTTCAGTATAATTCAACAGTTATTGTGCGGACAAGATTGGGATACAAATAAGGTTTATACTATGACATTACATGACAAACATGTGATGCGATTTGGGCATTTTTACATTTCATAATATAGAACAACAAACTTACAAGTGAACCAGGACAGATGCCACTGTAATTTAATCATCAACAATATTGCAAAAGGTAAATGTTCTCATGGTTGATATACTTCACACTGTGAAAATTCCGTGCACAGTTTGTTAAACTAGAGGACTGTTTTGTGGAACGTTGTGTCTTCTGCCATGTGCTTATTTCAACAAGGCCAATCTAACTATAACTTTTGAAGTGGGACAATCCGTAATGAATTATGGAGCAGGTTTTGTTTATTTAAATTGTTAAAGGTTATGAAAAAGGGCATAACTCTGCTTTGGATACTTGATAAGAAAGAACTGTTTACAGTTTGATGACCATAGGTCAACATTTTACCAAGTTATGAGCTAGGTTATGTTGCAAGTTAAAGTTTTATTGAAAGGCACATAACTCAGTCGAAAATAAAGTCAGAGTTTCCATGTCAATAGCATTGAATAACCGAAAAAGAAGAACTGTATAACGTTTTATGACCACAGTTCAATATTTCGCCAAGTTATGAGCCAGGTTAGGTAGCAGGTTAAGGTTTTATGAAAAGGGGCATACCTCTGCCAAAATGAGTCCGATTTATTGGGTATGTGTAACGATATTCCTGTGGGTAATATGAATATGAGTGAGAAGTTTCATGAAAATAGGTCAAATACTTTTCAAGTTATGGCCGTTTACGAGCTTGGTAAGGTTGCAGGTTAAAGTTTTATAAACAAGAGGTCAATGACCTTGAAGCTCTACTGATTGATTTTGATTTCAGGAAGTAGTCGCTACAGACTTGTTTTTTGAAAAATTATTTTTAGCCGTGGCGGCCATCTTGAATTTCCGGCCGACCTGAAATTTTGCTAGGATCAATTAGACATCAAGAGCAACATTCATGTGAAGTTTCATGAAAATCCGTCAAGTAGTTTCACAGGAATAGTCGCTACAAGTTTTCATTATATAACTCTATGTAAATAAAGATGGCCGCTGACAGCCATGTTTAATGTCGAATCAAAATAATGTTTGACTCTGATAACCATCATGTCATGCTGATCATTTTAGAAAAAGTCCCATATCAATATCCCTTATAGTTTTCAAGACGTAGTCACTACAAACTTCTATTTTAAAAAATCTAATTTTAGCTGTGGCGGCCATCTTGAATTTCTGGCCGATCTGAAATTTTGCTAGGATCAATTAAACATTAAGAGCAACATTCCTGTAAAGTTTCATGAAAATCTGCCAAGTAGTTTCAAAGGATTAGTCGCTACAAGTTTTTACTATATAACTCTATGTAAACAAAGATGGCTGCTGGCAGCCATGTTTAACGTTGAATCAAAATAATTTTTGACAAGGACCAACATCATGTCATGCTGATCATTTTAGAAAAAGTCCCATATCAATATCACTTATAGTTTTCAAGAAGTAGTCGCTACAAACTTGTATTTTGAAAATTTATTTTTACCCGTGGCGGCCATCTTGAATTTCCGGCCGACCTGAAATTTTGCTAGGATCAATTAGACATCAAGAGCAACATTTCTGTGAAGTTTCATGAAAATCCGTCAAGTACTTTCAGAGGAGTAGTTGCTACAAGTTTTCATTATATAACTCTATGTAAACAAAGATGGCCGCTGGCAGCCATGTTTAACGTCGAATCAAAACGATTTTCGACAAGGACCAACATCATGTCATGCTGATCATTTTAGAAAAAGTCCCATATCAATACCACTTATAGTTTTCATGGAGAAGTCGCTACAAACTTGTTTTTAAAAACCTATTTTTAGATCTGGCGGCCATCTTGGATTTCACATCAACATGAATTTTTGCTAGGATCAACTAGACTTCATGTGCAACATTTCTGTAAAGTTTCATGAAAATCCATTCAGTAGTTTCAGAGGAGAAGTCGCTACAAAAAAAAGTTTACAGACAGACGGACAGACAGACGGACGGACAGACGGACGACGGACGCCGCACGCCGCACCACGGCATAAGCTTTGCTGATCTCTGATCAGTAGAGCTAAAAAGGGGCATAACTCTGCCAAGATGAAAGTCAGAGTTATTTTCAAGTTATGGCCAATGTTAGGTTGCAGGTTAAAGTCTGACGGATGGACAACAACGGATGATGGCCAAAGTGATTCCCAAGTGTCTGCCATGCTACGCAGGCAGCACAATAATTATGATATTTTAAGACCAGCTTGTATTGAATTGTAATGCATGTATTCTCATTGCCTTGATTGAATTAGAACACAGGTATTCTCATTGCCTAAAAAACATCTAGACTGATATTAAAGATTGCGAATAATATATCTAAATCTGAAATTATTTGAGTTCAGAACATTTTGTAATTAGAATACTAGAGAATATAGGGGAGTTAGATATGTACATCAAACAGTATGACTGTATGTAAATACGTTGGAAAGTGTTAGCGTTTAGCTTTGTTTGCTTGTTTGTGTGTTTGTTATTATTGTTTTTCAAATAATTAATATCCTTTTTTTTTTCTTTTTTCTTTTTTCTTTCTTTTTTTGTTTGTCTATGTTTTCAGTTATCTACATATATGCTATGTCATCAGTTTTTTGTGTGCATGTTTTATGTTTCTTAATTATTATTATTATTATTATTTGTGAGTTTGAGTATTTTGAAATCTAATGTATGAGCAGGCCTGTGGACAGAAGCTGAATGGGAGGTGGCTGCGTATACAAGGGTGTGTGAGGCTGGCTGCTGATATCTTATTCTCTTATTCATTATGATTAACCAATTTGCCAATAAGTATTGTAAATGTGTAAATAATAGAGGGCCACATGGAAGATTAGTTTTGTAACTAAATGTGTATTACCCTCTGTAAATAAAGTCTATTATTATTATTATTATTATTATTATTGCCTTGATTGAATTTGAACAAATGTATTCTCATCGCCTTGACCGAATTTGAATGCATGTATTCTTATTGCGCGCCTTGATTGAATTTGAACACATGAATTCCATTAGAACAATTTACTTAGCAGAACCAGAACATGTTATTAATAATATATTCTCCAATTATCAAGAGTCTGAGTTTTGTTCCCTTTTCTTCCCGTTCTGGTTGAACTGTTTCAGTTTATTTTTAGGTTCTCCTCTGCCATACTTGGTATGTTTTTGAAACTTCTGTTTTGACACAAAACGTCCACTTGATTTTCTCTTTTTTACACCAGGATTGTCTCCCTTTTCTGTATGTTTCCTATTCATTGCATGTCCATCATGTTGTACTTCACCGCCTTGTTCACGAAGTTTCTTCTTCTTTCCTTCTCCTACCATTTGTCTGTTAACATAAGGATAAGCATATTGGAGTTTTCATGGCCTGTAAAATAAAAATGGGTTATATCAGCAAGGTAACCTTTTGTTTAACGAAGATAATTATTTGTATTAAGTTTTCAAGATTGCAAGTAATATAGTTCATGAATAAGAGCAGTGACCTTGACCTTTCACTTACTAACCATAACATCTCTAGGAGTTGTTGTTGCACCTAGTTTCAAGATTGTAGGCACAACAGTATACAAATAGCAGCATGGAAGATATTGTTCATGATTGGGTCACCATGACCTTAACCTTTGACTTATTGTTTTAGGATACTATTTGTACATAGTTTATAAGTTACAGTGCACAAAGTGTTTCTCATGACTGTGTCATTGTCATGTCAATATGACCATCGTATTTTACCAACTGTCCCCAAAAGCAAGAGGGTTCCTCCTCTGACCAAGGGCAATGTACCTGTGTGGGTCTTATACTTCTTGAGTAATAGCATGGCATTTGCATGTCTATTTGAGGACATGGCAACCTCGAATTTTGACACAGGTACTGACTTCAAAAGCAATAGGCTTGTCCTCCCACCAAGGCCAATGCACTTTTGATATGAAGTTTCAAAATTATCGCATGGAATGCGCAAGTCCATGAGGTCATGACAACCTTGACCTCTGACCTAATGACACAAAAAGAAATAGTGCACCTCCTTTCACTATGAAGTTGGTGTTATACTTCCAGAGTTATCTGCTGGAAGTGAAGTATGTCCATTCAAATGTCAATGAGGTTATGGCAACCTTGATATTTGACCCCAAAATCAATAGTGATCATTCTCGCCCGTATGCCATTATTAATATAAAGTTTCAGCAGTCTGGGTATAATATTTTGTAAGTTATTGATAGGAAACCAAATGGTTAATGGACAGACAGAGCCATACCATAATACGTCGCGTTTCATGGGCATAATACGTCACGTTTCATGGGCATATACAAATCAAACATATAAACATAGTTTTGTTTTATCTAATAATTCTTTGGAATTAAGTTTCCAAGAAAATACCTAAAGATATCCAGATAATAATGTTGCGATAGTAAATAACTTTTAGCCAAAAGACAATTTATCTTTTCTTCTTTGCCTTCTGCAGATCATATTTTGTAACGGTTGATATGTGTTTCCTCTTGAGCGAACTTCGACTTTCGAAGTTTTTTCCTTTCTTTTCTGTAATTTGAAGAATGGAAACATGGATAAATTTTAGCTTTACTTTTTTGTGAACACTTCTGTATCTTCATTATTTTAAAATACAAATGTAGCTGCCTATACGCGAGTACGCGGCTGAATCCACATGATTCTGACAAAAGCACCTCAGAACGCCCAGAATGCACCAGATTGCACCATTGTTTTCAAAATTTTCAGTGGGGCATGCCCCCGGACCCCCCTAGCACAATTATGAATCCACATGAATAGAGGGCTAGCTACACCCCTGTAGATGTGTATGATTTGTAGTTGTCTGATACATACTTGACGTAGAAACGTAGGTAGGTAATGCAAAACCTTACCCAGAATCAAAAAAGTATTGTGAGTGCTGCTTAGGCACATTTGCTAGTGTTTGTTTCTGTGAAAAGCATTTCCGAGGTGTCAATTCAACATGACCTTAACCTGTGACCGTAGCTGAAAAACAAAGTGATAGGTTGTTGTTTAACCAAGAGCAATATTTGTATAAATGTTCAAGATTGCAGGTCAAACAGTTAATGAATAACAGAAGGCAAGCATTTTTTATAATCAGGTCAAAGGGACCTTGACATTTGACCTAATAACCATGTAATCAATAAGGGCCATTGCTGCACCATGGATACTATTTTTATAAAGTTTCAAGACTGTAGGTAAAAAATAATATACAAATTACAGCACAGAAGACCTTTTTCATGATCAGGTCATTGTTACCTGAACCTTTGACATACCAACCTCAAAATCAATAGTTAAAAAATCACCGTTTTGCCATAGGTAAAGTCTCTGTAAAGTTTCAAGATTGTAATAGTTCACAAGTAAGTGGAGACAGTGTTTCTCAGGGTTGAGTCTCGTCAGGTCAATAAGACATTAATGACCCTACCGGCTCAGTGTTCAGCCTTTCACCAAGGTCAATGTGCATATGAAGTTTCTTGAGTGTAGGGGTTATACATGTACTACTATCTTTTGAAAGTATGATAATTACAAATAGTGAAATACTAACACAATTTTGATTTTTACAACCTATCACCCATTTCTATTGTTACAGCAGCTTCCTTCAGGATCAACTCCCTCCCTTGGACCAACAGGTACTTCAGGATCACCTCCCTCCCTGCACCCTGGACCAACAGGTACTTCAGGATCACCTCCCTCCCTGCACCCTGGACCAACAGGTACTTCAGGATCACCTCCCTCCCTGCACCCTGGACCAACAGGTACTTCAGGATCACCTCCCTCCCTGCACCCTGGACCAACAGGTACTTCAGGATCACCTCCCTCCCTCACCCTGGACCAACAGGTACTTCAGGATCACCTCCCTCCCTGCACCCTGGACCAACAGGTACTTCAGGATCACCTCCCTCCCTGCACCCTGGACCAACAGGTACTTCAGGATCACCTCCCTCCCTGCACCCTGGACCAACAGGTACTTCAGGATCACCTCCCTCCCTGCACCCTGGACCAATAGTTACTTCAGGATTACCTCCCTCCCTCACCCTGGACCAACAGGTACTCCATGTTTACCTCCCTCCCATCACCCTGGACCAACAGCTACTTCAGGATTACCTCCCTCTCCGCACCCTGGACCAACAGGTACTTCAGGATCACCTTCCTCCCTCACCCTGGACCAACAGCTACTTCAGGATCACCTTCCTCCCTTCCCCTGGACCAACATGTACTTGAGGATTACCTCCCTCCCTCACCCTGGACCAGGGGCGTCCGTGGCCGAGTGGTTAGAGTCTCTGACTTGCAATCACTTGCCCCTCACCGCTGTAGGTTCGATCCCTCAGGGGCCTAGGAATCTTTATGTGAGGAAGCTATCCAGCTGGCTTGCGGAGCGTCGGTGGTTCTACCCAGGTGCCCGCCCGTGCACGAAAATTGCCCGGAGGGGCACCTGGGGTCTTCCTCCACCAGTGGAAGCTGGAAAGTCGCCATATGACCTTAGCTGTTGGTGCGACTATAAAATCCAATTCAAGTCAATTCACCCTGGACCAACAGGTACTTCAGGACCACCTCCCATCCGTCACCCTGGAACAACAGGTACTCAAGATCCCCTCCCTGCCCTGACCCTGGACCAACAGGTACTTCAGGATCCCCTCCCTCCCCTCTTCCTGGACCAACAGGTACTTCAGGTTCACCTCCCTTTCCTCTCCCTGAACCAACAGGTACTCAAGATCCCCTCCCTGCCCTCACCCTGGACCAACGGGTACTTCAGGTTCACTTCCCTCACCTCACCCTGGACCAACAGGTACTTCAGAGTCACCTCCCTCCCCACACCCTGGACAATTAGGTACTTCAGGATTACCTCCGTCCCCTCACCCTGGACCAACAGGTACTTCAGGATCACCTCCCTCCCCGCACCCTGGACCAACAGGTACTTCAGGATCACCTTCCTCCCTCACCCTGGACCAATAGATACTTCAGGATTACCTCCCTCCCACATCCACCTTCCTCCCTCACCCTGGACCAATAGGTACTTCAGGATTACCTCCCTCCCACATCCTGGACCGACAGGTACTCCATGTTTACCTCCCTTCCCTCACCCTGGACCAACAGGTACTTCAGGATTACCTCCCTCCCCGCACCCTAGACCAACAGGTACTTCAGGATCACCTTCCTCCCTCACCCTGGACCAACAGCTACTTCAGGATCACCTTCCTCCCTCACCCTGGACCAACAGGTACTTGAGGATTACCTCCCTCCCTCACCCTGGACCAACAGGTACTTCAGGACCACCTCCCATCCCTCACCCTGGAACAACAGGTACTTCAGGATTACCTCCCTCTCCTCACCCTGGACCAACAGGTACTTCAGGATCACCTCCCTCCCTCATCCTAGACCAACAGGTACTTCAGGATCACCTCCCTCCCATCACACTAGACCAACAGGTACTTCAGGATCACCTCCCTTCCCTCTCCCTGAACCAACAGGTACTCAAGATCCCCTCCCTGCCCTCACCCTGGACCAACAGGTACTTCAAGATCACCTCCCTGCCCTCACCATGGACCAACAGGTACTTCAGGATTCCCTCCCTGCCCTCACCCTGGACCAACAGGTACTTCAGGTTCACCTACCTTTCCTCTCCCTAAACCAACAGGTACTCAAGATCCCCTCCCTGCCCTCACCCTGGACAAACAGGTACTTCAGGATTCCCTCCCTCCCCTCTTCCTGGACCAAAAGGTACTTCAGTTTTACCTCCCTTTCCTCTCCCTGAACCAACAGGTACTCAAGATCCCCTCCCTGCCCTCACCCTGGACCAACAGGTACTTCAATATCCCCTCCCTACCCTCTTCCTGGACCAACAGGTACTTCAGGTTCACCTACCTTTCCTCTCCATGAACCAACAGGTACTCAAGATCCTCTCCCTGCCCTCACCCTGGACCAACAGGTACTTCAGGATCCCCTCCCTCCCCTCTTCCTGGACCAACAGGTACTTCAGGTTCACCTCCCTTTCCTCTCCCTGAACCAACAGGTACTCAAGATCCCCTCCCTGCCCTCACCCTGGACCAACGGGTACTTCAGGTTCACCTCCCTTTCCCCTCCCTGAACCAACAGGTACTCAAGATTCCCTCCCTGCCCTCACCCTGGACCAACAGTTACTTCAGGTTCACCTCCCTTTCCTCTCCCTGAACCAACAGGTACTCAAGATCCCCTCCCTGCCCTCACCCTGGACCAACAGGTACTTCAAGATCCCCTCCCTTCCCTCACCCTGGACCAACAGGTACTTCAGGATCACCTCCCTCCCCTCACCCTGGACCAACAGGTACTTCAGGATCCCCTCCCTGACCTCACCCTGTACCAACAGGTACTTCAGGATCAGCTCCCTCCCCTCACCCTGGACCAACAGGTACTTTAGCATCACTCCACTCCCTCACCCTGGACCAACAGGTACTTCAGGATCACCTCCCTCTCCTCACCCTGCACCAACAGGTACTTCAGGATCCCCTCCCCTCGTCCCACTAGGACCAACAAATACTTCATGATCACCTCGATCCCCTCACCCTGGACCAAAGTACTTCAAGATCACCTCCCTCCCCTCACCCTGGACCAACAAATACATCAGGATCACCTCCCTCCCCTCACCCTGGACCAACAAATACTTCAAGATCACCTCCCTCCCCTCTCCCTGGCCCAACGGTACTTCAGGTTCACCTCCCTTCCCTCTCCCTGAACCAACAGGTACTTCAAGATCCCCTCCCTTCCCTCACGCTGGACCAACAGGTACTTCAGGATCACCTCCCTGCCCTCACCCTGGACCAACATGTACCTTAGGATCACCTCCCTCCCTCACCCTGGACCAACAGGTACTTTAGCATCACCCCACTCCCTCACCCTGGACCAACAGTACTTCAGGATCACCTCCCTGCCCTCACCCTAGACCAACAGGTACTTAAGGATCACCTCCCTCCCTCACCTTGGACCAACAGGTACTTTAGCATCACCCCACTCCCTCACCCTGGACCAACAGGTACTTTAGCATCACCCCACTCCCTCTCCCTGGACCAACAGGTACTTCAGGATCACCTCCCTGCCCTCACCCTGGACCAACAGGTACTTCAGGATCACCTCCCTGCGCTCACCCTGGACCAACAGGTACTTAAGGATCACCTCCCTCCCTCACCCTGGACCAACAGATACTTCAGGATCACCTCCCTGCGCTAACCCTGGACCAACAGGTACTTTAGGATCACCTCCCTCCCTCACCCTGGACCAACAGGTACTTTAGCATCACCCCACTCCCTCACCCTGGACCAACAGGTACTTCAGGATCACCTCCCTCTCCTCAAACCCAGACCAACAGGTACTTTAGGATAACCTCCCTCCCTCACCCTGGACCAACAGGTACTTTATCATCACCTCCCTCCCTCACCCTGGACCAACAGGTACTTTAGCATCACCCCACTCCCTCACCCTGGCCCAACAGGTATTTCAGGATCACCTCCATAACCCTCACCACAGACAGATATTTAAGGATCACCTCCCCTTTCCCTGGACCAACAGAAAACATCAGGATCATGTCTGGATCAGACCCCTCAATGTAATGTTACTCACAACATATAATCAGGCACAGGACAGCCAGCCGTCTTCATAACATTGGCGATACTGAAATGATGAACACAGTGAAACTGTACAGAACATATCTGTGGCAACCTGAATTTAGTCTGGACTCTGTGCATGTGTGTGTGTGCGTGAGTCTGTGATGTCCGACGAGTTTCACTGAAGCGATTTTCACTGTATGTTAGAACAACAGTTATAAGTCTCTTACAAATGACTTGTGCGGTGACTGTTTGGACTGGATGGGAACAACCTGATAATTGACTAACCTCTGACCATCTCCAGTACAATCAAATATGTTTACACAAGTTCTTAACATTTCAAGACAACAATGTGAGCAATACGAGGTACGAGGGGGATAACTCACCTCCTGAGGTTGACAGAGTCGTCCTCCGTGAAGAATGTGACAGCTTTACCAGTATGTCCAGCTCTACCTGTCCTGCCATGATTAAAGGTGATAGTTTACACCATTATCAATGGGGCTTTATGTATGAAAGGTTATATTGGAAATTGGGACCTCGAAAAAAGTGTAGAAGATGGTACTGACCAATCAGACATGTAAAAACTGAAATCGGAAAAAGACTTTGAGAATTATAGTGTCTAATAAGTTTTGGAAAACCATGCTTTTTACCATTTTAAGAGTGTATTTTAAGATTAAAATATAATTCAATTATTACTATTTCAATGAAATATGGAATCGTTTCAGATGATATTTTAACAAAAAATCACTAAAATATCTCATGAAAGACCTGCAATGAAAAGCACAGAAGTGAACTATACAATAATTAAAATAATTAATAAATACTTATACATGTATATTAGTATTTTAACTAATAATAACTAAGTAGCTGCTTTCCATGTCTCACCTATTCTGTGTTTATATCTCACCTATTCTGTGTGTATATATCTCACCTAATCTGTGTGTATATATCTCACCTATTCTGTGTATATAGCTGACTGCACTGTTGGGAAAATCATAGTTCATGACCAAATTCACACCAATGAAGTCTATACCGCGCCCCATCAGTTCTGTAGAGATCAGAATCCAGATCTTTCCAGCTTGGAAACTTTTGATGACATTGTCTCTCTGTAGAAAAATAGTAAACAAAGTGTTAAAAAAAGATTATAGCATGACTTTGCAGTTATGTGTGCTATAAAGCTTGGACATGCTACCTTTAGGCATAAATTATGAACAAAGTCTTACAGGACTTCAGCATGATGGCAACACAATCCTGGTACCACTACAACCAGGTGAGTGATTAAAGAACACAATTGGAGGTAGGTGAGTGGTGACAGAACACAATTAGAGTTAGGGGAGTGATGACAGAACACAATTAGAGTTAGAGGAGTGATGACAGAACACAATTAGAGTTAGGGGAGTGATGACAGAACACAACTAGAGTCAGAGGAATGATGACAGAACACAACTAGAGTTAGAGGAGTGAAGACAGAACACAACTAGAGTTAGGTGAGTGGTGACAGAACACAATTAGAGTTAGGAGAATGATGACAGAACACAATTAAAGTTAGGAGAGTGATGACAGAACACAATTAGAGTTAGATGAGTGATGACAGAACACAACTAGAGTAAGAGGAGTGATGACAGAACACAACTAGAGTTAGGGGAGTGATAACAGAACACAATTAGAGTTAGGTGAGTGATGACAGAACACAATTAGAGTTAGGAGAGTGATGACAGAACACAATTAGAGTTAGGAGAGTGATGACAGAACACAATTAGAGTTAGGTGAGTGATGACAGAACACAATTGGAGTTACAGAAGTGATGACAGAACACAACTAGAGTTAGAGGAGTGATGACAGAACACAACTAGAGTTCGGGGAGTGATGACAGAACACAATAAGAGTAAGGTGAGTGATGACAGAACACAATTAGAGTTAGGAGAGTGATGACAGAACACAATTAGAGTTAGGTGAGCAATGTAGAGTTAGAGGAGTGAAGACAGAACACAACTAGAGTTAGAGGAGTGAAGACAGAACACAACTAGAGTTAGGTGAGCGATGACAGAACACAACTAGAGTTAGGTGAGTGATGACAGAAAACAATTAGAGTCAGGGGAGTGATGACATAACACAATTAGAGTTAGGAGAGTGATGACAGAACACAACTAGAGTTAGGTGAGTGATGACAGAACACAACTAGAGTTAGGAGAATGATGCCAGAACACAATTAGAGTTAGGAGAGTGATGACAGAACACAACTAGAGTTAGGTGAGTGATGACAGAACACAATTAGGGTTAGGAGAGTGATGACAGAACACAACTAGAGTTAGAGGTGTGATGACAGAACACAACTAGAGTTAGGGGAGTGATGACAGAACACAACTAGAGTTAAGGGGAGTGATGACAGAACACAACTAGAGTTACAGAAGTGATGACAGAACACAATTAGATTTCGGGGAGTGATGACAGAACACAACTAGAGTTATGGGAGTGATGACAGAACACAACTAGAGTTAAGTGGAGTGATGATGTAACACTACTAGAGTAGGGGAGTGATGACACAATACAATTAGAGTTAGGGGAGTGATGGCAGAACACAACTAGAGTTATGGGAGTGATGACAGAACACAACTAGAGTCAGAGAAGTGATGACAGAACACAATTAGATTTCGGGGAGTGATGCCAGAACACAATTAGAGTTAGGAGAGTGATGACAGAACACAACTAGAGTTAGAGGAGTGATGACAGAACACAACTAGAATTAGGTGGAGTGATGACGTAACACTACTAGAGTAGGGGAGTGATGACACAATACAATTAGAGTTAGGGGAGTGATGACAGTACACAATTAGAGTTAGGAGAGTGATGACAGAACACAACTAGAGTTAGGGGAGTGATGACAGTCACACCACCAGAGTTAGGGGAGTGATGACAGTTACACCACCAGAGTTAGGAGAGTGGTGACAGAACACAACCAGAGTTAGTTAGAAAAGTGATGACAGAACACAACTAAAATTAGGGGAGTGATGACATAACACTACTAGAGTTAGGAGAGTGATGACAGAACACAACTAGAGTTAGGGGAGTGATGACAGTCACACCACCAGCGTTAGGGGAGTGATGACAGTTACACCACCAGAGTTAGGAGAGTGGTGACAGAACACAACCAGAGTTAGTTAGAAAAGTGATGACAGAACACAACTAGAGTTAGGGGAGTGATGACATAACACTACTAGAGTTAGGAGAGTGATGACAGAACACAACTAGAGTTAGGAGAGTGATGACAGAACACAACTAGAGTTAAAGAAGTGATGACAGAACACAACTAGAGTTAGGACAGTGATGACGTAACACAACTAGAGTTAGGGGAATGATGACAGGACACAATTAGATTTCGGGGAGTGATGCCAGAACACAATTAGAGTTAGAGGAGAGATGACAGAACACAACTAGAGTTAGGTGAGTGATGGCAGAACACAATTAGAGTTAGGAGGGGTGATGACAGAACACAACTTGAGTTAGGGGAGTGATGACAGAACACAACTAGAGTTAGAGGAGTGATGACAGAACACAACTAGAGTTAGAGGAGTGATGACAGAACACAACTAGAGTTAGGTGAGTGATGGCAGAACATATTTAGAGTTAGGAGAGTGATGACAGAACACAACTAGAGTTAGGGGAGTGATGACAGAACACAACTAGAGTTACAGAAGTGATGACAGAACACAATGAGATTTTGGGGAGTGATGGCAGAACACAACTAGAGTTAGGGGAGTGATGACAGAACACAATTAGAGTTAGAGGAGTGATGACAGAACACAATTAGAGTTAGAGGAGTGATGGCAGAACACAATTATAGTTATGGGAGTGATGACAGAACACAACTAGAGTTACAGAAGTGATGACAGAACACAATTAGATTTCGGGGAGTGATGACAGAACACAACTAGAGTTAGGGGAGTGATGAGTTACACCACCAGAGTTAGGGGAGTGATGACAGTCACACCTCCAGAGTTAGGGGAGTGATGACAGTTACACCACCTGAGTTAGGAGAGTGGTGACAGAACACAACTAGAGTTATAAAAGTGATGACAGAACACAACTAGAGTTAGGGGAGTGATGACGTAACACTACTAGAGTAGGGTAGTGATGACACAATACAACAAGAGTTAGGGGAGTGGTGATAGAACACAACTAGAGTTAGGGGAGTGATGACAGTAACACCACTATAGTTAGTGGAGGACTCATACCACTATTATCTCCCTTGAATACTCGTGCCCTACAGATGAAGGAGGTAGATTAAAAAAAACAAGTTCGCTTTTCTACATTTTACAGGATACATTGATTTATCTTTACCAGGTTCTAAATCTACAGCATTTCAGGAAAAGATCACAGAAAAATGCATATTGATATAAGATTTCCAGCTAATTCTGCCTCATTTTACACATCATGGGTCTAATCACCACGGGGTTGTATTTTTGCCTAAATTTTGATAGGTGTCACGCAAACATGAAATTAAAAAAAGTTCAATCTGGTAAATATTTGTTAAATGTGTTTTAAATTGCAGATATTGGATCAATGAAGAATTTAAGCATAAATACATGTTCCAAAATATGTTTATCTCTATGCCACGATCAAAAACATTCCAATGGGACTCTATGGAAAATTAATTGTGGTGTGAGATGTTAAGAGCTGCAGAATGGGTATCTTTAATTCGTTATTCTTAAGGCATTGCGCTTTACAGTTGCAGAACACGTATCTTTCATCATTCATCTCTAATGCCTTGTAATTTAGAGCTTCAGAATGGGAATTTTCATCATTCATCTCTAAGCCCTTGCGCTTTAGAGCTGCAGAACGGGTATCTTACATCCTTCACCTCTAAGCATTGTTTGTGTATCTGTGAAAGTTCCAGACATGTTAGGACACAGTTAACACAGTTATTCAGAAATCCTGTCTGTGTATGTTTTGTTACTTCAAGCTATCTTCATATTGCAGGAATTAGCTGAAATTTTACTTTACATGTTTAGCTAACAATTAACTATATTTTCAAAACCAATACAGGTATAAGCATAACTTTAGCTTTATTTTACAGCTATTGGCTTGTAAAACAAACAAACATATCAATGAAGACATACTACTTTGAAACAAATGTCAAAATTAAAGCGAGAGGCTGATACTTTTCCTGGAAAATCTAAATTTTGACGGGTAACCCTTAGTTTGATTTTATTATTTTCAGCATTTTTCTCATTAATTATTTCTTAAAGATCATTTTTATGCTCTATTCAGATGTAGAGATGCCTTTTCATGTATATTTGAAAGTTTCAGACATAGCTGAGCACACATGACCAGGAAAATGCAAAATCCCTATCACTGCTGTAGATTTTTAAAATATTATAGGTACTCGGCCTGAATTTCGACCAATGTCCTAGGTCACTAAAACTTGAATAATTTGAAAACCAATAAACATGGAATCAAAATTTTAGCACTTTTCAGCATATAATTGATTAATATACATTTTCAATTATTATTGAGGTGATCATTAGAAAAAAAAATCACCTTAAGGACTCACACCACTATTATCTCCCTTGAATACCCGTGCCCTACAGATGAAGAAGGTAGATATAAAAAACAAGTTCGCTTTTCTACATTTTACAGGATATATTGATTTATCTTTACCAGGTTCTAAATCTACAGCATTTTAGGAAGAGATCACAGAAAAATGCATGTTGATATAAGATTTCTAGCTACTTCTGCCTCATTTTACACATCATGGGTCTAATCACCACAGGGTTGTATTTTTGTCTAAATTTTGATAGGTAAACATGAAATTAAAAAAAGTTCAATCTGGTAAATATTTGTTAAATGTGTTTTAAATTGCAGATATTGATCCATGAAAAATTTAAGCATAAATACATGTTGTAAAATCTGTTTATCTCTATGCCACAAACAAAAACATTACAATTGGACCCTATGGAAAATTAATTGTGGTGTGAGACATCGAGTGATGACAAAAGACAACTAGAGTTAGGGAAGTGATGACAGTAACACAGCTTGAGTTAGGCGATAGATGACAGTAACACTACTAGCCTTTGGGGAGAGATGACAGCAACTCTACCAGAGTTAGGGAACTGATGACAGTAACACCACTATAGCTAGTGGAGTGATGACAGTAACACCCGTAGAGTTAAGAAAGTGATGATAGTAACACCATCAATGGCAGGAACTCCACCAGAGTTAGGGGAGTGATGACAGTAACACCACTATAGTTAGTGGAGTGATGACAGTAACACCCGTAGAGTTAAGAAAGTGATGACTGGTAACACTACTCGAGTTAGAGAAGTGATGACAGAACACAACTAGAGTTAGGGGAGTGATGTCAGTAACACAACTTTTGAGTTAGGGGAGTGATGACAGTAACACAACTTCAGGGAGTGATAACAGTAACACAACTTCTGTTAGGGCAGTGATGACAGGAGAGTGATGACAGTAACAAAACTTGAGTTAGGGGAGTGATGGCAGAACACAACTTGTGTTAGGGGAGTGATGACAGAACACAACTTTAGTTAGGGGAGTGATGACAGGAGAGTGATGAGAGTAACACCACTTAAGTTAGGGGAGTGATGACAGTAACACAGCTTGAGTTAGGTGAGTGATGACAGTAACACAACTTGAGTTAGGGGAGTGATGACAAAAACACAACTGGAGTTAGGGGAGTGATGACAGGAGAGTGATGACAATAACACCACTTGAGTTAGGTGAGTGATGACAGGAGAGTGATGACAGTTACACAACTGGAGTTAGGGGAGTGATGACAATAACACAACTGGAGTTAGTGGGGTGATGACAATAACACAACTGGAGTTAGTGGAATGATGACAGTAACACCACTTGAGTTAGGGGAGTGATGACAGAAGAGTGATGACGACAATAACACAACTTGAGTTAGGGGAGTGATGACAGTAACACCACTTGAGTTAGGGGAGTGATGACAGTAACACCACTTGAGTTAGGGGAGTGATGACAGGAGAGTGATGACGATAATGACACACCTTGCGTTAGGGGAGAGATGACAGTAACACCACTTGAGTTGGGGGAGCGATGACAGGAGAGTGATGACAATAACACAACTTGAGTTAGGGGAGTGATGACAGGAGAGTGATGATGACAATAACACAACTTGAGTTAGGGGAGTGATGACAGGAGAGTGATGACGACAATAACACAACTTGAGTTAGGGGAGAGATGACAGTAACACCACTTGAGTTGGGGGAGTGATGACAGGAGAATGACGACAATAACACCACTTGAGTTAGGGGAGTGATGACAGGAGAATGACGACAATAACACAACTTGAGTTAGGGGAGTGATGACAATAACACCACTTGAGTTGGGGGAGTGATGACAGGAGAGTGATGACAACAAGAGGTCAATGACCTTGAAGCTCTACTGATTGATTTTGATTTCAGGAAGTAGTCGCTACAGACTTGTTTTTTGAAAATCTATTTTTAACCGTGGCGGCCATCTTGAATTTCCGGCCGACCTGAACTTTTGCTAGGATCAATTAGCCATTACGATCAAAACATTCCTGTGAAGTTTCATGAAAATGCGTCAAGTAGTTTCAGAGAAGTAGTCGCTACAAGTTTTCATTATATAACTCTATGTAAACAAAGATGGCCGCTGGTAGCCATGTTTAACGTCAAATCAAAACGATTTTCGACAAGGACCAACATCATGTCATACTGATCATTTTAGAAAAAGTCCCATATCAATATCACTTATAGTTTTCAAGAAGTAGTCGCTACAAACTTATTTTTTAAAAATCTATTTTTAGCTGTGACGGCCATCTTGAATTTCTGGCAGATCTGAAATTTTGCTAGGATCAATTAGACATCAAGAGCAATATTCCTGTAAAGTTTCATGACAATCCGTCAAGTAGTTTCAGAGGAGTAGTCGCTACAATTGTTTACTATATAACTCTATGTAAACAAAGATGGCCGCTGGCAGCCATGTTTAACGTTGAATCAAAACGATTTTTGACAAGGATCAACATCATGTCATGCTGATCATTTTAGAAAAAGTTCCATATCAATATCACTTATAGTTTTCAAGAAGTAGTCGCTACAAACTTGTATTTTAAAACTCTATTTTTAGCTGTGACGGCCATCTTGAATTTCTGGCAGATCTGAAATTTTGCTAGGATCAATAAGACATCAAGAGCAACATTCCTGTAAAGTTTCATGACAATCCGTCAAGTAGTTTCAGAGGAGTAGTCGCTACAATTTTTTACTATATAACTCTATGTAAACAAAGATGGCCGCTGGCAGCCATGTTTAACGTTGAATCAAAACGATTTTTGACAAGGATCAACATCATGTCATGCTGATCATTTTAGAAAAAGTTCCATATCAATATCACTTATAGTTTTCAAGAAGTAGTCGCTACAAACTTGTATTTTAAAACTCTATTTTTAGCTTTGGCGGCCATCTTGGATTTCACATCAAAATGAATTTTTGCTAGGATCAACTAGACTTTATGGGCAATATTTCTGTAAAGTTTCATGAATATCCATCCAGTTGTTTCAGAGGAGTTGTCGCTACAAATAAAAGTTTACGGACAGACAGACGGACAGACAGTCTGATCAGTAGAGCTAATAACACCACTTGAGTTAAGGGAGTGATGACAGGAGAGTGATGACGACAATAACACAACTTGAGTTAGGGGAGTGATGACAGTAACACCACTTGAATTGGGGGAGTGATGACAGGAGAGTGATGACAATAACACAACTTGAGTTAGAGGAGTGATGACAATAACACAACTTCAGTTAGGGAGTGATGACAATAACACAACTTGAGAAAGGGGAGTGATGACAGTAACGGTCTCACACCTCTATTATCTCCCCTGAAAGCTCACGTACCTAGAGACAAAAGGAAAACAGAAAATAATTCTATTTTTTCTCAATTTTAGGCAATTTTTAATTTGAAAAATAGGTTTTTCTTTGCTTTAGCATACATCTGCAGTGTAAAAGACAGATGATACAGAAAATCCCATGTTGATATGAGGTTTCATTCAAATTTCAGAATTGTTTGACCGAAGCACCACATATTCAGCTAGATAGTGTATGAATTTTGTATTTTCCATAGGGTTCACAAAACATGAGCGAGCAAGAAAAAAAACCAACCTGGCTAACTTATGTATTTTATTGTTTTAAATTACTGGTCTTGGCTATACTGAAGATATTAAACCAACAACAATGTCTGCTGCCCTGCTTTGAAGCTCAGATGTTGGAAAAGGCTGTACAGTAACCCTATGGGAAAATTAATTGTGGTGTGAGACCTGAAATCACTTGAGTTAGTGGAGTATTGACAGTAACATTATAGACCTTGGGCCAGAACCCCAAAATTGACAATCCGGTACCATTTTGGTGGGCAAATTCTTACTATTGTCAATTTGGGGGCAATTTTATGGAGGTAAGGAAAATGCATTATAGCAATTTCAAAGTTACAGCTTTACATGATTTTTCATGCGTTTTTAAACATAACCCCCTTGAAAAAAATGAAAATCACAGAATGTCATAAAATGTCACTCAAAAAGTTATATTTAATAATTTCTGTATTTTCACTATTAATAATTATGTAAAAGAGTTAACAGCCCCGAAATATGACAAGTACAATCAGTTTAAATGACCTTGTTTTCTTCTTTTTAGGCAAAAATCTCAATTTTACATGTAAATTTACCCCACCCACTTTTAGAGACTTTATACTTAACTTACAGATTTTCTGTTTGTTACATAAGCAATACACATAATTATGTGTTATTTTGAGACAATAAAATATATACTAAAAGAAAATAACAAAAATTCAAGTGTTTGTAATACACTTTTTAAGTAAGCGATGGATAAAAGAACCCATTGAATTCTAAAATGAGTGCAATATTAAGTGATATTTTGGTATTTATAAGATATTACTTTGACATATATCACACTTGTAGTATTATGTCGTATCTCAGTGATGAAATGTTCTAATAACAGATAAAAGTATGTTCAGTTTATTAAATACTGTTCTGTTTTATGGTCAATTAATGAATTTTCTTTGTTAAATTTGCATATCAAATTGCCCCACCCACTTAGGATTAAGATCAAAAATTATTCAAACGGACAAAGGTAAACATTGATACCAGTTTTAGTGTCAAATGGGAACTATTATCATGTTCTGAGTAAATGTTCAGGTAAAAAATGGAAATTAAAAATGCATGACAATAAATTCTAAATTTCAATACTTAGTGGTATTATAGCTTTACTTGATTTCTAATGTGTTTTATACAGTGTACATGTATAGGGGTAAAACACCAACTTTCCTCAAAAATTATGTCTTCATTTATAAGCAACTGTGGATATATGACTAGAGTTTAAGTGTAAAATGTCAGATTTCTTACAATTTCTTTATAAATAGTATTGTGGAAATTAAGAAACTGTGAAAATAAAAGGAATACTTTAATAAAACCATTTTGGGATATTTGCTTTTGGTAACATGGATATATTGATGATGGCATGACACTACGAATTTCCATATTTACACAATAATATTTATATAGGATCATTCCAGTGTATACATGTATATAAGTGGTTTATTTGATTTACATATTTATTCTAGGTAGAACATGATTAACAATATAATATGTATTTATTCTATATAAACATATTGGCTGTTCAAAAAAGTAATTTTACCTAGCTGTGGAATTACCCCACCCACCCAATTTATAATGGGGAAGCTCAAGTAAGTGTAAATGTGTATCACTGATTCATTTGATTTATATTCTTCTGTTAAACAAATTAAATTACAGATGCAATTGATTCTTATTTTTATTCTTTAACATCTTTAAGCACAATTAAACATCAAATTATACTAGAATTACAATATAAAGTTGGTGGGGTAAATTGAAGTTGTTTTCTTCACAAAAACATTTCCTTTTGATGTAAATGACAGATGTTTCTATACATTATAAAATAGTTCCAATTTCATTATTTTAACCAATTAACTTTATTCTGAATACCTTGTCAGTTATTACTATTGCAATGACATTTCTTTTATGCAACTATTACAATAGAATGGGATGTTTTGTACTTCTTTAAATTCGACCGTACATTTTGAAACCTGTTTTGCCATTTGATTATCTTTACAGCTATTAACATAAAATACTTCCGCATATTTTTTTCTGTGAAATATAAAATGAATAACCATGTTTTGTATGTTTTTACCTTCAACTTTTGCGTTTAGGTCACTTTTTCAGAAACTGTATGCACTAGACCTTTCAAACTTTGCTTATAGTTGTATCTTGGGTGTATATTGCAACGTGACAAAGCAAATGTGGATGTGACCTTGACCCTCCAAGCAAGGGGCAGATACTTAATAAGTTTTACCATCAACTTTTGCATTGAGGTCACTTTTTCACGAACTGTATGCACTAGACCTGTATATTGAGTGGTACATTGCAAAGTGACAAAGCAAATGTGGATGTGACCTTGACCCTCCAATAAAGGGGCAGATAACCTTATAATTTTTACCTTCAACATTATTTTGCGTTTAGGTCACTTTCTTGCAAACAGTATGCACTACACCGTTCAAACTTTGTTTTTAGTTGTATCTTGGGTGATACATCGCAACTTGACAAAGCAAATGTAGATGCGAGCTTGACCCTCCAAGCAAAGGGCAGATAACCTTATAATTTTTACCTTCAACTTTTGCGTTTAGCTCACTTTTTCACAAACTGTATGCACTAAGACCTTTCAAGTGGTACATTGCAACTTGACAAAAAAATGTGCATGTGACCTCGACCCTCCAAGCAATTGACAGTTAACTTAATAATGTTTACCTTCAACATTTGCGTTTACGTCACTTTCTCTCAAATTTTTATGCATTAAACCTTTCAAACTTCGCTTATAGTTGTTTCTTGGGTAATACATCACAACGTGTCAAAAAGCAAATGTGGCTGTGACCTTCACCATCCAAGTTAATGGCAGATACCCTGTAACTTTTATTGTTATATTTAACCGGTAATTGTTACATTTGCATCATTTTCTCATAGTGCCTCAGCAAACTGTAAGCTCCATTGTTTTTAGTTATTTAAATGTTTACAAACCTTCGTTAGGCGAGACATGTGAATCCGCGGAGAGTAGAATGTGTATGGAGATGTGTATGCGTATTTATTTGAGATTGAAGCTATGATTTTGCAACTGACATAGCAAATACTAAGTTTGATTTATTTTTAATTGATTATAAAAAGAAAATAGAATATAACTGTATTACCCTATTTGAATTTTTACTTTTAAAATGAGGGATTGCGAGATGGGGATGGGGCGGCGGCGGTGGGACTAACACACCGAGGATTTGACAGAAATTAACTCCAGTTTGAAAGAAATGAGCTGTTCCAGCCAAACTATTCGCACTACCACCACCCCACCGCCACCCTCTGGATTTAGACCCGCATATAGTATGTCAAAAAAATACCCTTTAAACTTTTTTCTTCAAACATATCCTCAAACAAACCTACCCTGAAAAGAGCGTTTATTCAAACCTCGAACCACTAGAAACTCTACAACAAATACCCCCATGGATATTTTTATATAAAACAAATCTCTGAAATTTCGGAAATACCTCCCTGGACCTTTTACCTTTACCGCCACCCAACACACCTCAAAAATCCCTACCAGCCGACCTCATTACCTCGTTTACCTAAAAATCACCTCCTATAGAAAATATATTTTACAACACCCCAGTCCCCTGGAAAATTTCGAAAATATCTCACTCACCAAAAAAAACACTCGAAAACCGGACACACTCATCACCTCACCCCGCCCCACCCTTAATGGGTGATGTTTCCTATGAATGAGTGTTTATAATGATGATGATATGATTTAACATAAAATTGGATTTAAGGGACACTGTACAATTTAGATTAAAGGGGCAGGTGCCAATAATTTTGGACTTTATTCTAATAGCGGATTTTAGAAATATTTGATATAATTTATGTGTATTCTGCAAGTGTATATTGTTCATTGTACAGTTTAAATAAATTTGCTGATTATAATTTAAAAATTGATGTTGCTGGTTTTGCACTTCCTTTCCTGTTACGTTTTACCCGTAACGGTTAGGAACGGATAGTGCGTGCAGAGCCCAATTAGACCAACGATATTTACACCGGGGTACTGACTTAAGACAGAACCGGTACAGTACCAACATTGGGGACTACCCTGTAAAATGTTGCTCCTAGGGTAGAAATTAAACATTTCTCTATTTCCCTGGGTACTCCCGTTGCTGCCAAAATCCCATCCCCAGGTGAGTAAAATAAATTATAAGTGTGTACTTGCTTTTACGTGTACTCTCCCAGTTATTACTTCTATCCTACAACATTTTCACAGGTACGAACATTCTAAAAAATCTAAAAGACCACAAAAAATGGAATGGGTGGGGAAGGCGGTGGGGTTCGGAGGGTTTTGTTTTTACATTATTTTTGTTTTTCTAGATCTTTTTGTAGAACGTAGATCAGACGTTTGGTCATCATCGTGATTGAAATGCGCTTTACGTATTATTACGTATTTACCGTTTCAAAAATCGGCCTGTGACTGTTGCTTGTTTGAGTGAAACGGGACATGCGCAGTGAAGCAATCTATAAAATCGTAACATATGAAAATTGATTGATCTCATCATCATCATCATAATGAAAAAACCACAGCATATAACAGAAAAAGGACTTCATATCATAAGAAATGCACCACGTATAAAGCCGTTTGTACCGAATATAATGCAATTGAAACCACCGAATATAAAGACGTATCCACCACATATATTAAAATATATACCATATATATAGTCAACAGAAGCACTGCATATAAATACAAACCTACTTCATAAAATGTTCAAAGTACCTCATATATATTAGATAAACTATTGAATATAGTAATAACTGGACAGCATATAATGGTTTATCTGCTACATACAATGACTTATCTATCGCATATACTGATTGATCTACTGCATTTAAATACTTTTCTACCACCTATAAAGATTTATTTAAAACATATAATTAAAAATAAACTACATATCATGAAAGATCTACCACACATAAAGGGAAATGCACTGCATATATTAATCGGCAACATCATAAGACAGTCATGGCTTTCCATACAAGTTCATTGATCAGTATGGCAGATCATTAACACATCAATACATGTTGTGTATAACTGTATAAATAAACGTTTGTATACACACTTGGTTTTATATTTAATATCGCCATATAATGCTCAAATTGACACATCAACATCCTTCAAAAAAACTTTATCCAACCCATTTACTCAAATATTTCGTCTTCCTCTTCAATTTATTCGTCATCAAAATCTACCTCATGATCAAAGTTCATATCATCTTTTCCTTGGTTGGAACATTCGCGTAGTCTGCACAGAGAAGTACATGTTCTGTTATGTACGTTTTATTGTAAAGTCTAATAACAATAAAATCAAATCATAAAGAACACTTTTATTTTAAAAGAAACACAATGAATGATTAATCATATTTCATAAGCATAATATGTTAAAACAATCTTTAAAAGGAAATCACAAGAGATAACCATTTTCACAATTTCCTCAGGTGGTTGTCTCCCTCGGATGAACAAATCGAGCAGGACTTACCCTATATTATTCCACTGACTAATTTCTTTGCCAGATATATACCAGTACAACACAGTTTATACTAGACTGAGATTAAATTTTGTTAATATGGTAGAGCTACTATTTTAGATTTCATTTTCTGCCACACTAAAATACTATTATTGCAAGGTCATTGACATTAGCTAATGTTCATGAGGTTGGTCTGCTTTTGCTTACCTTTACAACAGATATATGCAAACTATGAGGTCACTTTGGGTTAAAAACAAGATAAAGTTATGAAATTTAATAAGAAACATCTTTACCTTATTTGCTTGCTGTCTTTTTTTTATTTCATGTTATTTTCTGCAATTGTTTACAGTTTTACTCTGCATAATAAATGGTGAATTTATTAACAAGGGAAGTAACTTTTCAAATACGTATTAAAGTAATCCTTTTATTTTCAAAGGTTTTTAATTTCCACAATACTATTTATAAATAAATTTTAAGAAATCTAACATTTTACACTTAAACTCTAGTCATATATCCACCGTTGCTAATAAATGAAGACATAATTTTTGAGGAAAGTTGGTGTTTTACACCTATACATGTACACTGTATAAAACACATTAGAAATCAAGTAAAGCTATTATACCACTAAGTAATGAAATTTAGAATTAATTGTCATGCATTTTTAATTTCCATTTTTTACCTGAACATTTACTCAGAACATGTTAATAGTTTCAATTTGACACTAAAACTGATAACATTTTTCATCTTTGTCCATTTGAATAGTTTTTGATCTTAATCCTGAGTGGGTGGGGCAATTTGATATGCAAATTTAGCAAAGAAAATTCATTAATTGACCCTAAAACAGAACAGTATTTAATAAACTGAACATACTTTTATCTGTTGTTAGAACATTTCGTCACTGAGATACGAAAAAATACTTCAAGTGTGATATATGTCAAAGAAATATCTTATAAATGCCAAAATATCACTTAATATTGCACTCATTTTAGAATTCAATGGGTTCTTTTATCCATCGCTTACTTAAATTTTTTATTACAAACACTTGAATTCTTGTTATTTTCTTTTAGTATATGCTTTATTGTCTCAAAATAACACATACGTGTATTGCTTATGTAACAAACAGGTAATCTGTAAGTTAAGTATAAAATCTCTAAAAGTGGGTGGGGTAAATTTACATGTACAATTGAGATTTTTGGCTAAAAAGAAGAAAACAAGGTCATTTAAACTGATTGTACTTGTCATATTTCGGGGCTGTTAACTGTTTTACATAATTATTAATAGTGAATATACATAAAATATTAAAAAAAAAAAATTTGAGTGACATTTTATGACATTCTGTGATTTTCATTGTTTTCAAGGGGGTTATGTTTAAAAACGCATTAAAATCATGTAAAGCTGTAACTTTAAAATTGCTATAATGCATTTTCCTTACATCCATAAAATTGCCCCCAAATTGACAATAGTAAGAATTTGCCCACCAAAATGGTACCGGATATCGTTCTGGCCCATGGACTATTACTAGAGTTAGGGGATGATGACAGTAACACCACTTAAGTTAGGGGAGTGATGACAGGAGAGTGACAAGCAAGGTTAAAGGCCAGCGTAAAAAGCTTCTGTTAAGTAAATAAACATGACTGTTGGTCTGTGCATGAAGTGATAGGAATGAAACAATTGTTTTTGTTGTACTTATTTGAAATAATTATTGAAATTATGAAAGTTATCAAGCTGAGATAAGTGTTGTTATTTTTAATTATCAAAAGCAAAAACTACACAATGAATAGGTCAATATTGTTTATTTTGAAACCTGGCCAAGGTTTTATTGATATAAAATAACTACACAATGAATACAATATTGTTTATTTTGAAACCTGGCCAAGGTTTTATTGATATAAAATAACTACACAATGAATAGGTCAATATTGTTTATTTTGAAACCTGGCCAAAGTTTTATTGATATAATCCTTCGAATGAAAATCAATACAAATTAGAAATCATTTTTTAAGTGACTGGACAAGATAAAAGTGCTTTTTTCATTAAACAAGAGGCCCAAGAGGGCCTGTAGACGCTCTACTGGCTAACACGGCTCTTATAACATCAATGAAGCGACTGACTGCCATTTAAGTTTTTTTGAAAGTTTCGGGCAAAAGACAGCTTTTTAAGTTTATCATGGGCCATAACTAAAGAATTTGGTAAAGTTTGGTAAAGATCAGATGAAAAATGAAGGCCCTACCGTATAAACGAGGAAAAATATAGCATGTTTAACTAATTTAAGATCCATAACTCCTCTGTTACTGGTCCGACTGTGGTCCAACATCGAGCTAAAAAAATAAAAAATAAAAAAAATAAAACATTTAGAGAATAATAATAATCAAAATTTTATTTTTAAAAAAAATGAATCAATTAAAAAAAAATAATTAAAATAAAAAAAATAATAATAATAATAAATAAAAAAAAAATTAAATCAATTAAAAAAAAAAAAAATTAAAAAAAAATTAAAAAAAAAAAAAAAAATAAAGAAAAAAAATAAATCAATCAATAAATATTAAAAAAAAAAAAAAGCAAAAAACATGAACCAAAAAAAAAAAAAAAGAAATAAAGAACAAATAATAATTTAAAAACAATTCAAAAAAAAAAAAATTAAAAAAAAAATTAAAAACAAATAAATAAAAAATAAAAAATAAGAAAATTTAAAAATAATTATAACACGACCTCCACAGACTTTCAGATACACAAAGAAGAGAGACAGCTGTATGTTATTCTACGATAAAATACAGCTGTTCCATTAATTCCCCGCGTACATTTCATCCATTAGAAGCGGCACGTTACATGACGTCACTTGGTAAATATACATCACGAAGACAAACTCAGCAGTAATTTTAATGAAATGTTAATTACAACAAACTTGCCATGCTCCCAAACCGTGCACACACCCAAAATAAACCCATCATATGCATCAGTACATATATTTCTTAATTCTAACACGACCTCCGCAGTCTTTGATATACACAAAGAACGGAGACAGCTGTATGTTATTCTACGATAAAGTGCAGCTGTTCCATTAATTCCCCGCGTATATTTCATTCGTTAGAAGTGCCGCGTTACATGACGTCACTTGGTAAATATACGTCACGAACAAACTCAGCAGTAATTTTAATGAATTGTTAATTACAACAAACTGGCCTTTCTCCCAAACCATGCACACACCCGATATGCATCAGTACGTATATACCAATAATAAGCATCTTGAACAAGCTGAGAACGTTTGACGTCATATACAGCGCAAGATATATGACGTAAGCAATGCCTTAATTGTTTGTCACGTGACTACTAGTGTATTGAAACGCAGAACTTTGCATACGGCGGCGCCCAATGGAACAGCCTGTAAACATAGCAGCCTGATTACCTTGACCTCCGAGATAATATATAGTGCCCCAACAATAGCGTAAACAATGGGGTTATTGTTGTGTTAGAATCAAAATAATAAATACATACCTGTATTTTATCGGTGAATAAAATACAATTAGTCGTTCGGATGCGAGTAATTAAATCACTCGTGCTAACGCACTCGTGATTTGATTATTACGCATCCGAACTCCTAACTGTATTTTATTCACCGATAAAACACAGGTACACATTTATTATTTCTTAAATAAAAATAATAACGTAAAAAGGAAAGTCATAAAATCTGCTAAAGTTTGGCAAAGATCAGATGCAAAATGAAGGCCCTATCGTATGACGAGGCAAATTATAGCATTTTTAACAAAATCAAGGGCCATAACTCCGCTGTTTATGGTTCGATCTGGCTGGTTTTCAAACTTGACCAAGCTTTCATAGACATTAACAATCTGATAAAGTTTGGTAAAGATCGGATGAAAAATGAAGGCCCTATCGTCTTAAAGAGGCAAAATATATCATTTTGAACTAAATCTAGGGCCATAACTCCACTGTTACTGGTCCGATATGAATGTTTTTCGAACTTGATCGAGCTTTCAACGGCATTAACAATATGATAAAGCTTGATAAAGATCGGATGAACAATGAAGCCCCTATCGTCTTAACGAGGCAAAATATAGCATTTTTAACTAAATCAAGGGCCATAACTCCGCTTTTACTAATCCGATATGGCTGGTTTTCGAACTTGTCCGAGCTTTCATTTATTTTAACAATCTGATAAAGATTGGTAAAGTTCGGATGAACAATGAAGCCCCTATCGTCTTAACGAGGCAAAATATAGCATTTTTAACTAAATCAAGGACCATAACTCTGCTGTTACTGGTCCGATCTGGCTGGTTTTCGAACTCATCCGAGCTTTCATTGATATTAACAACCTGTTAAAGTTTGGTAAAGATCGGATGAAAAATGAAGGCCCTATCGTCTTAACGAGGCAAAATATAGCAATATAGCATTTTTAACTAACTCAAGGGCCATAACTCCGCTTTTACTTGTCCAATTTGGCTGGTTTTCGAACTCATCCGAGCTTTCATTGATATTAACACCCTGTTAACGTTTGGTAAAGATTGGATGAAAAATGAAGGCCCTATCGTCTTAACGAGACAAAAGTTAACGACGGACGACGGACAACTCGGCATCCCATAAGCTCTGCTGGCCTTCGGCCAGTAGAGCTAAAATGAGGTAAAAGTTAACGGACGGACGGACGACAGACTAGTCGCCATCCTATAAGCTCTGCTGGCCTTTGCTGACAGGACAAAAATGTGTTACAGGATGAGACGCAATGTTACAGACAGTGTGATTTCTATATATGCCCCACTTCACTTTGTGAAAGCTGATGTGGAGGGACATAAGGTCATCTGTTGGTATGTGTATATTATACAATATAAGACGACACAAGTCATACAAAGGGCCGTAATTAAGTAATAAATTAGGCAATCAAAATGTGTGATGTAGAGGGACATAATAAGGTCATCAGTTGCTCTGTGTATATGATGTTTGGGAACAATCAGTTTGAAAATGAGAAAACATGTGTTACAGGACATTATACAATATTAGAGTGAAAAAATCTAAGTCAAACAAAGGACCATAATTCTGTTATAAATTAGGCAATCAACAATGGGGATGTAGAGGGAAATAAAGTCATCAATTGTTATGTGTATGTATATGAAGTTTTGGAACAAACCATTCAAAAATGTTTAAGCAATTAAAGTATTAAAAATGTGTTACTGGATGCGACTCGACATTACGGTCAGCGTGATTCGTATATAGCACCCACTTCTCTTTGTAAAAGCGGGAATATAAACATGGAAATGTACCTGTATATTCTCATGCGTGTGGATACAAGTCTTGACAAGTTATAGAGCGGATAAGGTTTTTCATGATTGGGTCAAACACATGTATAGGGTCAACCTGTCACCATGGGCAGTCTAACGTATCAAGACCTTGACCTTGTACCTATTGACCTAATTTCATGCATGTGGCTACAGAGGTTGAAAGGTTATAGAGTGGACTCTAGTTATAGAGTGGAAGATGTTTCACCATCAATTCATGATGACCTTGACCTTGAATGTATTGACCTCAAAATGAAAAGGATTCATCCTCTCCCAATGGACGTCTACCTGTACATTTTCATGAGTTTGGCTCCAAGTTTTGAAGAGTGCACAAGGTTTTTCATTATCAGGTCATGGTGACCTTGACCTTGAACCTATTGACCCCAAATATTAGGCATCATCCCCTCATTGTGGACATTCTACCCTGTAATGATACATGAGTTAGGTGTGTGTGTGGGGGGCGGGGGTTGTGATGGTATGATGAGGTTGGAGTAGGGGATTTGGGATTTGTATTACTTTAGTATAAATTTCTTTCATGTCATTTATTTCCTTTTATAAGACTGTAAACATATTCATTATACATAGTTCATATGTAATCAAACATTGTATATCATAATTATATCAGTATACAGTGTACTTATAAATCTGCTTATCATCATACATGTCACATGACTCAATATCTTAGTTAACATAGGCAGACAAAACCGCTGATAAAAAGCGAAGAGTGGCCGGATGTGAACTATTGATAAGTCAATAATAGGATAAAATCGTCTTGTTTTGGCTAGTAGGTTTGTTATAGTGTATTTAATTCACTTCTCACTAAAAATCTTTTCAGAGATAGTAGTTTTGTCATATGAGTCAATCATGATATATGATAGTTTATAAAATATGGTATGTTTAATCAATCCTGTCTTACAGACAAGTATGGCGGGCAAACAGGAAGATAATTGAATGATTTGAATTCAACCTTGATGGGAGCATATACAAGAGTTAAAATGTAAATCGATAATATATGGTGCACTTTATATCCATAGCACAGTTTGTTTTACTCTTTCTTATTTCTCTGAGACCTCAGGTTGGGTTATAGTTTATATACCAAGGGTTCTAGAATGAAGACACAATTCCACCCCACCCACATAGATAACTTGTATAGACTGTTATGATGTGTTGAATTTATTACAGACATGGGTGAATGGGGAATTAAGGCGTCATGGTCACATGTGATCACACCATGTTAAGGTAAGCCATTTGTTCCAAACTGCTGTTGCTTATTTTATAAACAATATATATTTGGCAATATTTCAAAGTCAGCCATTTTAAACCCAAAGTTAAAACAAAGCAAGGTAACCTTTGGCCTTACCCCCACATTTCAACGAGGGACACATGGCAATCTTGAAGTGTTTATCAAGCACTATATATTTACCAGAAATTATCGTCTCGATTTATTTATCCAGCATCATTTTTACTTTAAACCTGCCTGCATATACTTAAATAAAATGTCGAGATTTCATTTTTCCATCTTATTCTACCATAGATCTATACTATTGGTGCAATATAATCAACAGTTATTAATAATGTGCGAACAAAATTTGCTTTATACTATTCTTATAATTAATATTAACGATTGCAAGTTGTTTAGAAAAGCTAAGGAGACAGGTGAATTTTAAATAAAACAAGATTATCTTGTATCTCTTTAAATTGACCAATACCCAATTAAAATGATGGTAGATGAATATGGTTAACTAGAAGGGTGTTCCACAGAACACTTGTGTCCCCTGCCATGTGCTTATTTCTAACAGGACAATTTAACTATAAAGTATGAAGAATGGGGATGCAATCCTTCATGAATTATGGAGCAGAATATTTGTTTTAATTGTTAAAATTTAATGAAAAGGGCACATAACTCTGCATTGAATAACTGATAAGGAAGAACTGTTTAAAGTTTCATGACAAATAGATCAATATTTTGCCAAGTTATGAGCTATGTTAGCTTGCATGTTAAATTTTTTGATGAAAAGCGGCATAACTCTGCCAAAATAAAAGTCAGAGTTATTGGACATGTCAGTGTCATTGAATAATTGATAAGGAAGAACTGTTGCATGATCATAGGTCAATATTTTACCAGGTTATGAGATTGGTTAGGTTGCAGGAAAACATTTTATGAAAAGGAACAAAACTCTGCCCAAATAATAGTCAGAGCTATCTGACATGTATAATAACATTCCTTTATGTGTCTGAAGTTTCATGGACATAGGTCAAATATTTTTCAAATTATGGCCACTTATGAGCTTGGTTAGGCTACAGGTTAAAGTTTTATGAAAAGGAGCATAAAGAAATATAAAAAGATCGGACAGGGAAAGTAACATTCAAGCAGGCCAGTCAACCACAAAACACAGAAACAAACACGCAAACAGACAAACAAGAGGCAAAAGTAATAATAAATGCAAATGACATCACAAACACAAAAGGATTGACAATAGGGCTACCGCCTTGGAACGGTCAGTGGCAAAGTAGGCCACTGGGGATTTAAACCGGTTCTAGGGAGCACCAAACCTCACACTTACCCTACTTCATCCCATTAAAACAGGACAGTGTAAATAAAGAAATCCCCGCCATGATCTAATCTCTAGCCAACAAGGCAGCAAAACTCTGCTAAAATCAAAGTCATGAATTATTGGACCAGTATAACAACATTTCTTGAGATGTAGATTTCTTAAGGTTTTTGCTTTTTTTAGTAATGGAGGCCATTTTAAAATATGACAAGGGTAACAATATAAGTTAATGTAAAGGGTAATAATTCTGTTTAATTGTACAACAGAGTTATGGTACTTGTCTGTAAGGGTTCCTTTTATCACACTGAATATATGTGTGACATTTCATTGAATTCCTTCGATAAATCAAGCTTAAAAGTTGTATATTCACCAAGGTATCCACATGACATTCCTATATCAGTTGTAAGGAGTTATGCAGTGTATAGTGATAGTTTGCCAGGCTTATTATGCCTCGCCACAGAGGTGGGGCAGGCATATAGTGTTACTCTTGTCAATATGTATGAATGAAAAAGTTTTACATTCAATTCCTACTAAAAGAAGGTCAGTGAGATTGACCTTGACATACCAATCTCATTAAAATCAGACTCTTTATCACGCTACGATACTCTACGCTACTATGGATCTGACAACACTGTATTGGAGGTCATGTCAAATTGACCTTACGATTAGCCAATCAGATTTCAGCCTACAAAATTGCTTGGTATAGACTGCATCACTGCTCATATCGTGTTTCAGTAAAATGCTGTGGAGCAGTCTAAGCTTGGCATTGAAAGAGACAATGTCTGTAACTTTTAGCTTATAAAACACAAAATAACTGCGTTGACAAACACACCAAACATTATTGAATATTTACTGAAAAAAAAAGAAAGATTGTTTCAATAAATTCAATTGCGGTACAAAATAATGTATCGATTCGGAAAAATTAAACTTGCGGGTCAACAGTCGGCTTCGCTTTCAACTGATCCAAGTGGGCCAGATGTACAATGACTTACTATTTACAATATGTAATGTCGTAATAATTTCAGTGCAATATCTATTTTCAAAACACCCGACAGCGCCCATGATTTTCTTCGTATTATTGATGTAAAACATGCCATTAAGTGCATTTCTTTGAATTTATCGTGCAATATAGATCTATGTGTTTTATGTGGATTTACATCTGAAGTTTATATGAAACACGCGATTTCATTGTTTGATTTTAGTTGATCTTTTCATGAATATCGATTAGATGAAAGGTCGATCTGACATGACTTCCAAGGCAGTGTTGTCAGATCCTATAGCGGAGAGTATCAAAGCATAAAAGGATATGATTTTAATGACATATTGTTGACCAACTTTATTGAATTTTTTTATGTGACTAATGATGTTTAAGTGGGGCATTCGTGTCCCATGGACATATTTTCTAGTATTGTGTAAATATTACATAAGCATTATATTATACATTATTTGGCAGTTTAATTTTTTTATTAAGCAGGCAGAAATTAACACAATACAAAAATTAGCATACATTATTTCAGTCATAACATTTCTTGGATCTATAAAAACATGATAGTGCCATGACGGGATATTTTTGGGATCTATTAACAGTTAACTATAAATAATAATGAAAACAAATTTAGAGAATTTGTTCTGAGTTTGACTTTTACCAACAGACATCGGGTAACAAGCTTCATGATGAACACCTGTCAGTGAGAATCTGAACAAAACAATTGCATTTTCCTTTCTGTAAAGATGCGCATCCATGGTCGAGGGGTAAGCGACGTTAACTGTACTGCAAACCTTCTCGACTTTCACCGCTGTGGGTTCGAATCTCACTGGGAGCTCAGCTTGAAAGTGAGAAAGTGTTGATTCTTATGGATGGCGGGAGGTATACAGTACTGGTTCTATCCAGGAACAGGTGGCAGGCCTGTCTCCACCATCAAAAATCGACCGTCATGCATAGCCTAAATTGTGCTAAAAATGATGTTAAACACCAAACAAATTCTTTCTGTAAATTTTGTCTTGCAGATTTTAAGTTTGATTAATCAAATAAGTGAGTGATATCAAGTAGTATATACATGTATGTGTTTTTTCCAGATACCAACAAATTTGACTTCAACACGTACTAAATAAACATGTGACAGAAGTATCCATTCAGTAACCATGGCAACTCTCAAGCAGGCCTTGTCTGATCCCCTCTACACTAACTGGGTCAAGGCAGGGCTCTCCCTGCTCTTTACCAGAGAGGGAATTGAGGAATTTGTAAAACGTGGAGTCAACACGTTCCATCAGGATGTCCTCAATAAAGTATGGCAGGTACCAAAGGTTCTATGCCAAAGCTGTACAACTGCCAATGTCACAACGAGGGGCTGGATGTGTCCTAATGGTATTTGCCATGAAATACGCAAAGGAATTGTCAACAGCCACAGATTCAATCGACCCTCCTGGAATAACTCAGATGCCCGACAATGGGGCACAAATCCATGGGAGTTGGCCAAGTGTTTCATGCCAGCCATGGGGTACTCTGCTGTGTCGTCTGCTGCAGAGACAGACTTTTCTGGGCTGGTGAACATCGTCATCAACCTCACAGACTTCCAAAATGTGGTCACAGACAACCTCTCACTACCAACCAACATTTTCTGTCAGGTATGTTGATAAATAGCAGCTGTGTATTTATCAAAGCATGCACAACATATTAAGAAACATCCAGATTTATTAAGATATACCAGAAGTTATTGAAGAATGTGTTTATAATAACAAGCAAACTAAACAAGAGCTGTCGGAGAACAGCACAGCTTGACTATTCGCATTTCAGAGAACAATAAATTATACAACTGACATACCATCAGAGAAAGAGGCATCTTTCTTCCTACAGCAATCTTTAAAGATATAAAGACAGAATCCATGAGTAATATTAACAGATGACAGAATCCATGAGTAATATTAACAGATGACAGAATCCATGAGTAATATTAACAGATGACAGAATCCATGAGTAATATTAACAGATGACAGAATCCATGAGTAATATTAACAGATGACAGAATCCATGAGTAATATTAACAGATGACAGAATCCATGAGTAATATTAACAGATGGGAAAGATGACAAAGCCAGGGCTTTTTTAATCTATTTAAGTGAAACCAAAATTCGGCCTCTTTCCAATTGCAAAACCTCTAAATTTTCCTAATTCTGGGTAAAAGAATTCCCAACCTAAAAGAAAAAAAAAAGAAAAAAAGAAAGTTTTCTTTTTCAAAAATGTGACAGACTTTCCATTGTTTGTATGTTAAAATCTTTGCTAAATTTGATAGCTGATTGATATTATACCTAAAGCATCCATTAAATAAAAGTTTTTCTCTTAAAAAACAATCACATAAATTGCGTTCGTTCCGTGCATTTAAATGAACGCAGAGTTCCGTTTATAAACACGGACTGTATTCAAAATCGCATATGGTATGTAAAGTTAAAAATGAAATGCAAACGGAATGCAAACGGAGCACAAACGGAATGCAAACGAAATGAAAATGGAATGCATTTTTGGGGTACTTGAATGCAACTGGGTCTGTAACTCTGTGTAAACAAAGATGGCCACTTGCAGCCATGTTTAACGTCGAATCAAAATGATTTTTGACAAGGACCAACATCATGTCATGCTGATCATTTTAGAAAAAGTCCCATATCAATATCACTTATAGTTTTTAGCTCTACAGCAGAGCTTATGGGATGCCGACTTATGTCCATCGTCCGTCCGTCCGCTGTCGTCTGTTAACTTGTGTCTTGTTAAGACAATAGGGCCTTCATTTTTCATCCGATCTTTACCAAACTTAATCAGATTGTTAATATCAATGAAAGCTCGGACAAGTTCGAAAACCAGCCAGATCGGACCAGTAACAGCGGAGTTGTGGCCCTTGATTTAGTTAAAAATGCTATATTGCTATATTTTGCCTCGTTAAGACGATAGGGCCTACATTTTTCATCTTATCTTTACCAAACTTTACCACCAAGTTCGAAAACCAGACATATCGGACCAGTAACAGCGGAGTTAAGGCCCTTGATTTAGTTAAAAATGCTATATTTTGCCTCGTTAAGACGATAGGGGCTTCATTGTTCATCCGATCTTTACCAAACTTTATCAGATTGTTAATGTCGTTGAAAGCTGGATCAATTTCGAAAACCAACCATATCGAACCAGTAACAGCGGAGTTAAGACCCTTGATTTAGTTAAAAATGCTATATTTTGCCTTGTTAAGACGATAGGGGTTTCATTGTTCATCCGAACTTTACCAGACTTTATCAGATTGTTAATATCGATGAAAGCTCGGATAAGTTCGAAAACCATTCATATCGGACGAGTAACAGCAGAGTTGTGGCTCTTGATTTAGTTAAAAATGCTATATTTTGTCTCCTTAATACAGTAGGGCCTTCATTTTTCATCTGATCTTTACCAAACTTTACCAGATTCTTTAGTTATGGCCCTTGATTAAGTTAAAAAGCTGTATTTTGCCCAAAACTTTCAAACAAGAGGTCAATGACCTTGAAGCTCTACTGATTGATTTTGATTTTAGGAAGTAGTCGCTACAGACTTGTTTTTTGAAAATCTATTTTAACCGTGGCGGCCATCTTGAATTTCCGGCCGACCTGAAATTTTGCTAAGATCAATAAGACATTAAGAGCAACATTCCTGTGAAGTTTCATGAAAATCCGTCAGGTAGTTTCAAAGAAGTAGTCGCTACAAGTTTTCATTATATAACTCTATGTAAACAAAGCAGCCATGTTTAAGGTCAAATCAAAACGATTTTCGACAAGGACCAACATCATGTCATACTGATCATTTTAGAAAAAGTCCCATATCAATATCTATTATTGTTTTGAAGAAGTAGTCGCTACAAACTTATTTATTTTAAATCTATTTTTAGCTGTGGTGGCCATCTTGAATTTCCGGCCGACCTGAAATTTTTCTAGGATCAACTAGACATCAAGAGCAACATTCCTGTGAAGTTTCATGAACATCCGTCAAGTAGTTTCAGAGGAGTAGTCGCTACAAGTTTTTACTATATAACTCTATGTAACCAAAGATGGCCACTGGCAGCCATGTTTAACGTCGAATCAAAATAATTTTCCACAAGGATCTACATCATGTCATGCTGATCATTTTAGAAAAAGTCCCATATCAATATCACTTATAGTTTTCAAGAAGTAGTCGCTACAAACTTATTTTTTAAAAATCTATTTTTAGCTATGACGGCCATCTTGAATTTCCGGCCGACCTGAAATTTTGATAGGATCAATTAGACATCAAGAGCAACATTCCTGTAAAGTTTCATGACAATCCGCCAAGTAGTTTCAGAGGAGTAGTCGCTACAAGTTTTTACTATATAACTCTTATGTAAACAAAGATGGCCGCTGGCAGCCATGTTTAACGTTGAATCAAAACGATTTTTGACTAGGATCAACATCATGTAATGCTGATCATTTTAGAAGAAGTCCCATATCAATATCACTTATAGTTTTCAAGAAGTAGTGGCTACAAACTTATTTTTTAAAAATCTATTTTTAGCTGTGACGGCCATCTTGAATTTCCGGCCGACCTGAAATTTTTCTAGGATCAATTAGACATCAAGAGCAACATTCCTGTGAAGTTTCATGACAATCCGCCAAGTAGTTTCAGAGAAGTAGTCGCTACAAGTTTTTACTATATAACTCTATGTAAACAAAGATGGCCGCTGGCAGCCATGTTTAACGTTGAATCAAAACGATTTTTGACTAGGATCAACATCATGTCATGCTGATTATTTTAGAAAAAGTCCCATATCAATATCACTTATAGTTTTCAAGAAGAAGTCGCTACAAACTTGTATTTTAAAACTCTATTTTTAGCTTTGGCGGCCATCTTGGATTTCACATCAACATGAATTTTTGCTAGGATCAACTAGACTTTATGGGCAACATTTCTGTAAAGTTTCATGAATATCCATCCAGTAGTTTCAGCTGTGAAGTCGCTACAAATAAAAGTTTACGGACAGACGGACAGACGGACAGACGGCCAGACGGCCAGACGGACGGACGGACGGACGGACGACGGACGCCGCACCACGGCATAAGCTCTGCTGATCTCTGATCAGTAGAGCTAAAAACCGTAAATGGCAGTCACTCGATTCATTGATGTTATCAGAGCCATGTTAGCCAGTAGAGCATTCACAGGCCCTCTTGGGCCTCTTGTTAAGAAGTAGTCACTACAACTTATTTTCAAAAAGTCTTGTCTCAGCTTTTTTTTTCTTGGATTTCACATCAACGTACATTTTTGCTAGGATTAACTAGACATTAGGCCTAAAAAAAAAATATGTGTGTTTCCGGTTTCCCGACCGGGTCTCTTTTTCACCGCCGACCCTAAATATTTTTAGCGAGATGAAAAAAAAAAAAAAAAATGACAATCAAACAACAAATATTTTTATTCAAATGATAATTTGATTAGCATCAATTTAACATGAATTCATAGTTTAAACTTAACAGGTGTCAAACAGTTTGTATCCTGATGTGATACAGAGTTGTTAAGCATCTAATCTGGATCCAAACTGTTTGCAAAGGTTATCAAAAAGTTGCCTTATATAGTAAACAAACTTCAGAAATGGCAAGATTTCATAATTAATAGTACAAAAATGGCATAATATATGCGAACAATATATATAAAAAAAAATATCTAAAAAAATAAATTTTCCGACCTACCTCCTCTAACTTTTTGACAGGGTGAAACCAGAAACACACATATTTTTTTTTAGGCCTTATGGGCATCATTCCTGTAAAGTTCATGAAAATCAACTCAGTAGCTTCAGAGGAGTAGTCGCTACAAAAAAAAGTTTATGGACGGACAGGACAGACAGACAGAAGGACAGACGGTTCTTTGATCAGTAGAGCTAAAACCCAAAGCTACGCAGTCCATATAAATACATTTACTTTTAAAGATATCAAATGTATTATAAGGTAATGTTGATAGGCTGGGAATATATGTTTCCTTTTTTGTTGCACGCTATAAAAGTATTTATGAAATATAGTTGATGTCACTTCACCTGGTCATAGTAAAATCACTTAAAACAGTCTATTAAATCATTTTAGAATTATTCTATTCCTAGAATTTTGTGATTCTTCGTTTCAAGGAACTCATTACTCAATGAGTCATACAAACAGTCTTAATCTGTTTTTCACAGCAATTAAAAGACTCAATCAGTTCTCAGAACACACTAAGTAGCATCATACTAGCATGACATGATGTCATTATACCAGGGTGTGATGTCATAATACCAGAAAGTGATGTCATGATAGAAGAAACCAGATGAAAATATGAATGAAGCATTTTGATTGGTTCAGTGATAAAATTTGGACCAATGAAACCAGTTAATTTAAAGCTCATTACATTCTCAGATCACACTGAGGTTTTACTGGACATTGTGTAATGAGTTTCTTGAAACCCAGAAACACAGAATTCTAATGATAAAATAATTCTCAAATGATTTAATAGGTTGTTTTGAATGAAATCATTCAATACACCTGGTACTAATTATGAAATATAGTTGATGTCACTTCACCTGGTCATAGTAAAATCACTTGGATGAAATCATTCAATACAACCAGTACTAATTATGAAATATAGTTGATTGCACTTCACCTGGTCATAGTAAAATCACTTGAATGAAATCATTCAATACACCTAGTACTAATTATGAAATATAGTCACTTGAATGAAATCATTCAATACACCTAGTACTAATTATGAAATATAGTAGATGTCACTTCACCTGGTCATAGTAAAATCACTTGAATGAAATCATTCAATACACCTAGTACTAATTATGAAATATAGTTGATGTCACTTTATCTGGTCATAGTAAAATAACTTGAATGAAATCATTCAATACACATAGTACTAATTATGAAATATAGTTGATGTCACTTCACCTGGTCATAGTAAAATCACTCGGATGAAATCATTCAATACACCTAGTACTAATTATGAAACATAGTCGATGAAACTTCACCTGGTCATAGTAAAATTACTTGGATGAAATCATTCAATACACCTAGTACGTTTATGAAATATAGCTGATGTCACTTCACCTGGTCATAGTAAAATCACTTGGATGAAATCATTCAAAATAACCTAATACTAATTATGAAATATAGTTGATGTCACTTCACCTGGTCATAGTAAAATCACTTGGATGAAATCATTCAATACAACTAGTACTAATTATGAAATATAGTCGATGTCACTTCACCTGGTCATAGTAAAATAACTTGGATGAAATCATTCAATAAACCTAGTACTAATTATGAAATATAGTCGATATATCACCTGGTCATAGTAAAATAACTTGGATGAAATCATTCAATACACCTAGTACTAATTATGAAATATAGTCGATGTCACTTCACCTGGTCATAGTAAAATAACTTGGATGAAATCATTCAATACACCTAGTACTAATTATGAAATATAGTCGATGTCATTTCACCTGGTCATAGTAAAATCACTTGGATGAAATCATTCAATACACCTAGTACTAATTATGAAATATAGTCGATGTCACTTCACCTGGTCATAGTAAAATCACTTGGATGAAATTATTCAATACACCTAGTAAATAACCTTCAAATACGCATCATTAAAAAGCATAGATTTTAACAAAACCCTAAAATTATATGTTAATGCATGCAACATTACATACAAAAAGATATCAACATATAAAGCTTGTACATTTTAAATTATAATATGTATAAATCCTAGAAATATACGAGGGGCATCCCAGAAATATTGAGACTTTTGCTATAACATTTTTATTATCTATTCATTTAAAAAGATATTTGGCACCAATGCAGTTTCATATATTATCTTCTATTTCCGAAAGTGACAGTATTACTGATGGCACGAAACACAAGTTTTGTCGTCGCTATAGCAACCATATAATGCTGATGCGGGGAGGGTCTAAACGGTCTCTTGAGTTGCTTAAGAAATAGTGATATTACCAGTGATTCTAACACGACCTCCACAGTCTTTCATATACACAAAGAAGAGAGACAGCTGTATGTTATTCTAGGATAAAATACAGCTGTTCCATTAATTCCCCGCGTATATTTCATCCGTTGGAAGCGCCACGTTCCATGACGTCACTTGGTAAATATACGTCACGAAGACAAACTCAACAGTAATTTTAATGAAATGTTAATTACAACAAACTTGCCATGCTCCCAATATGGTAAACACCCATCATATGCATCAGTACATATAACATTAATAAGCATCTTGAACAAGGTGAGAACGTTTGATGTCATACAGCACAAGCTATATGACGTAAGCAATGTCTTAATTGTTTGTCACGTGACTACTAGTGTATTGAAACGCAGAACTTTGCATACGGGGGCGCCCAATGGAACAGCCCGTAAACATAGAAGCCTGATTACCTGGACCTCCGAGATAATATATAGTGCCCAACAATAGCATAAACAATGAGGTTATTGTTGTGTTAGAATCGAAATAATAAATACATGTACGTACCTGTATTTTATCGGTGAATAAAATACAGTTAGTCGTTCGGATGCGAGTAATTAAATCACACATGCTAATGCACTCGTGATTTAATTACTACGCATCCAAACTCCAAACTGTATTTTATTCACCGATAAAACACAGGTACATATTTCTTATTTCTAAAATATAGACGTCAAATTTGGCGCGCTTTAGTGTGTGTATTAGACGACGTCACACGCACACGCTCAGTAAATTTTGACGTCATATCCGTTTCAGTTAGTAAACAGTCGCTTAAAAACTTAAAGATCCGAAGAAAATGACGTCAACAGATCCGCATGAAAGTCGCGCATTATTCAAACTTTGTTGTGAACTTGGGCAGACACCTACCCAAACATTGAAACTAATTAACCGATCGTCTATAAAGTCAACTGTATCTCGTGCACTCGTGTTCAGGTGGCACAAGCGTTTTAGTGAAGGACGTGCATCGTTACAAGATGATGAAAAGAGTTGAACGTGTTTGACGTCATTGTTGCAGTTCATGACGTCGTGACGTCGCTATGACTGTCCCCGCTTCAGCATAGTACTCCTTGCACATATGTGAATATTTTCAACATTATATGTACAATTATCATGATTCTTGGTAATCTGGTGCACAAAAGATGAAACTATATTTCTTGGGTTTTTTAATGTTGTATTCCCAACGACCTTTGAATAAGAGCAAAAGTCTCAATACTTTGCCTCTCGTATATGATAAACACACGTTTGTATGTCAATTTAATAGCGCCATAAGCGACATCATAAACGGGGTACATATTAGGAAACAAATATGTTTGTCCAGAGAATACATGTTTACTTTTAGATACATTAATTTCCCCATTTTTGTAATCATACTGTAGAATACACGTCAGGAAACACCTTTAAATGCTACACTCTTGCTAACTGCTTGCATCAATAACATGTATGTTTATAAAAGAAACAAATTTGTTGAAGAAATTTTTGGTGATGATAATGAAATATTCTTTAAAATCATGATATTAAATCATATTCTGTCACGTTCATGATTTTGTGGCACAGCAATTATCACCCAATTCCTCGACAGGAGAACACATGGCTCTATACGCTGTTTCTATCTTGTTGAACTATTAAAGATTAAAGATTGACCATCCATTGGTTTGTACAAAAAAAATTTATATGAAATTTCAGCTGATTTGGAACATTTGGTTATGTATTTTTTCCATTAGGCACGGACAAAAAGGAACATGATATTACACTCATCCTCGTTCAAAATCACAAACCCAGAATTAACAGACATCATTGACATCATGATTCAGATATTGTCTGATGGCAAGTCTCTGGCTGTGGATCCACGGGCCATAGACACCATTGCCAAGTTGTCACAGGTGAGATATAGAATTATAACTACTGTCCAATATCTACAGATCTACATGCCATATATGCCAAGGACAGGTTGGGTGTAGAATTATAACTACTGTCCAGTATCTACAGATCAACATGCCATAGACGCCAAGGCCAATTTTTCAAAGTTGAGCTATAGAATTATAACTGCTGTTCAATGTCTACAGATCAACATGCTCTAGATCTCACTGCCAAGTTATCACAGGCGCGATATATCAGATGATAGCAGCCAAAATATTGGCAAGCCAAATCTGTGCAGTACAGATCAATTAGTTGGCCACTTTGGTTAATTACAGACAGGTCTAATGCAATCAATCCAGTTAGAGAAATGTTTGACCTAACTCCTCTAGTAGCAGATTAATAGCCAAAAACCTGACCCAAATGAGCTTGATACAAAGGTCTGACCAATGCATCGAGTACCTTTAAGGCCACTGTTGGCCAGTTGTTGTATAGTAAGTAGTATGCATTGTATTATGTTGTAAACATGTACTATTTATCTACATCACAATATCAATGGAATAGTTTACATTTAGATCAAGACTGGGTTGCTGACTGTGTCTGAGGAAGATGAAACAAAACTACGAGCTGAGGCAATCAAGGCAATAGAAGAAAAAAGATATGAATCAGTAAAAGACATACATCAAAAGGGCAAAGAGCAAACTGAACGGATTGAAATTGAGGGCCAAAAAGCAGTAATGAGTGTAGAGGCAAAAAGAGAAGAAGAAAGAGAACACATAGTTAAGGAGGGCCAAAAAGCAGTAATGAGTGTAGAGACAAAAAGCAAAGAACAAACAGAACACATAGATAAAGAGGGTCAAAATGTAGTCATAACAATTGAAGCAAAAGGCCAAGAACAAATTGAACATATTGAAAAGGAGAGGCAGAAGATACTCAAAGAAGGGGAAACACAAATTGGGAGGCTAAATCAAGAGAGACGACAGACAATGGCCGAGGCGGAACAGACGTACCTCAGAGGCAAGACAAGTAAGTGTGTAATACATGTCAAGAACTGTTCTATAAATTAAAGTTTCAGTTTCTTCTAGCATTTTAAGTTGTGAAAGCCTGAAGTTTTTTTTTGCCTGACATCACTCCATTTTGTATGTGTCTGACTGTCTACAAAAGTAGGTATAAAAGTCGAACAGGAACAGTAGCATTCAAAGAACACAGTCAACCAAAAACATGCATACAAAACAAATGACAAGGAAAAGGCAACGTATGTGACACCACAAACATAAACCCTAAGGAACTGCATCAGCTAAGTTTTGGTCAAAATTATGTCTTGGGTAATCCATCTTATATTATGATTGTAGTGGGTCACTGCTGACTAACAGTCAAATTAACATGCATGCAGAGTTTGATTTTAAAACGAAATATATATACTGACAAGTTTTTGTTAACGGTTCAATCAGCAAATTATTTAGACGCACACTAAGTGAGAAGAATCACAATTCCCTTACTATGGGTCAAAGTTGTATGGTAAGAGGCATCAGTGTCAACAAGAGGCCCAAGAGGTCCTGTGAATGCTCTACTGGCTAAAAGGTTTTTGTTAACGGTTTGATCAGCAAATTATTTAGACCCACACTATGTCACTAAAAATTCAACTACATTATTATTTTTTATTATTTTACATACAGCCCTATATAAGATACACAACATATCAAACGTTTTTAATTTCAACCTCGGATGTGCAACCCGGGGTTGGGGGTGTCAAATCTTCTTTTTTTTTATAATGTCTTATAAATTCAGCCAAACTTTGTGTAGTACTTCACCACATCATAACAACGTGCAAGAGCAACATTATTTTTGACTCTGCCCTAAGTGGGTTAGCCCCAGAGGTCAAAAGGTCAAATACACTAAAAAATCAACTAATTAACCACTAGGCAGAATTCAACCAAATTTAGTGTCATGACAATGTGCAAGAGCAACATTATATTTGACACCCCCCCCCCAAGGTGCCCGCCCCAGGGGTCAAAATGTCAAATACACTAAAAATTCAAACATTTTGAAGACGTCTTTTCCGACTTGTGTTGCTAGCGAGCTATGGTATTGTTTATCATGATGTATGGCAGATACAAACTTTGGGGGATTGATTCGCATATTGCCAGGGATGTGCATGAGATTTTTGAGAAATTTTGATGCAATGTCGGAAAACGGAGCTAGGGCCGATAATCCATGCATCTCTGACTTGCATTTCATCGACTACATCTAGTTTAATTTGTCCCACTTTCTTCTATGAATGAAATTTCATAAAAATGGGTGGGGGGTTTATATTAACATTCTAAACAAATATGGTAAAGATCAGATAAAAATGAAGTACCGGTAACTACAGATTGAACAAAAATACAATATAGCATTTTTCAATAAATCAAGGGCCATAACTCTGTCATTAATTAAAAGATGTAGCTGGTTTTCGAACTTGTCCAAGATTTAATTGATATACCATGCTTTGCACAACTAGACATCATACTGAGGCTTCCTGCCAAATTTCGTAGAAATCCAACAAGCTGTTTAGGAGGAGAAGCATCGACAAGAAATTTAAAGTAAAAATGTCAAAGGGCCATAACTCCGTCAAAAATCAGCGAACTGGAACAAAAGCGCGATATGCACAACCAGACACCTTACCGATGCTTCTTGCCAAGTTTCGTCAAAATCAAACACAGCGTTAACAAAAAAAAAAAAAAATTAAAAAAAAAAGGTAATAAAACAAGAGGCCCAAGAGGGCCTGTGGACGCTCTACTGGCTCTAGATAAAGTTTATGTATAAGGGGCCATAACTCTTTCAAATATCGTTCAACCAGAACATGGTGATGATATACGCAACTAGGCTTGGTACTGATTGTCCCTGACAAGTTTCGTTGAAATCCAGCCAGAGGTTCAGGAGAACTAGTCTGTACGAAGTTTGTGTATTAAAACCTTTAAGGGGTCATAACTCTGCCAAAATTCATTCAACCACAACACGGCAATGACAGGTACAACTAGGCTTGGTACTGATCATCCCCATCAAGATTCATTGAAATCCAGCAAGGAATTCAGAAGAGACTAATCTGGACAACGTTTGGCTATTAAAACCTTTAAAGGGCCGTAACTCTGCCAAAAATAATTCAACACGAATATGGCGATGATATGCACAACTAGGCTTGATACTGATCATCCTTGTCAAGTTTCGTTAAAATCCAGTCAGGGGTTCAGGAGAACCAGCCCGGAAAATGTTTGTGTATCAAAAAACTTTAAAGGGCCATAACTCCACCAAAAATCTGTTAACCAGAATGCCACAATGATATGCACAACTATGCTTGCTGCTGATCATCCCTGTAAAGTTTCGTTGAAATGTGGGGAGGCGTTCAGGAGAACTAGTCCAAAGTTTGTGTATTAAAACCTTTAAAGGGCCATAACTCTGCCAAAAATCATTCAACCGAAACACGGCAATGATTTGCACAACTAGACCTGATACTGATCATCCTTATCAAGCTTCGTTCAAATCCAGCCAGGGGTTCAGGAGAACTAGTCCAGACAAAGTTTGTGTATTAAAACCTTTAAAGGGACTCCACCAAAATCATTCAACTGGAACACAGTGACGATATGTACAACTAGGCTTGGTACTGATCATCCTTGAAAAGTGTCACTGAAATCTGGCCAAATGAAGGCCCTTTCTTCTTAATCAGGCCAAAATATAGCATATTTCAGAAAATCAAGGGCCATAACTCCGGTGTAAATGGTCCAATCTGGCTGTTTTGAAACTTGTTGGAGCTTTCATTGATAGTAACAATCTGGTAAAGTTCGGATGAAAAATGAAGGCCCTATCATAGTATTAACGAGGCAAAATATAGCATATTTAACTAAATCAAGGGCCATAACTCTGCTGTTTCTCGTCCGAACTGGCTGGTTTTCGAACTTGTCCAAGCTTTCATTGATAGTAACAATCTGGTACGGTTTGGTAAAGATCGGATGAAAAATGGAGGCCCTATCGTCTTAACGAGGCAAAATATAGGATTTTTAACTAAACCAAGGGCCATAACTCCGCTGTTATTGGTCCGATCTGGCTGGTTTTTAAACTTGTCCAAGCTTTCATTGATATTAACAATCTGGTAACGTTTGATAACGATCGGATGAAAAATAAGGGCCCTATCGCCTTAACGAGGCAACATATAGCATTTTTAACTAAACCAAGGGCCATAACTCCGCTGTTACTGGTTCGATCTGACTGGTTTTCGAACTTGTCCGAGCTATCATTGATATTAACAATCTGGTGAAGTTTGGTAAAGATCGGATGAAAAATGAAGGCCCTATCGTCTTAACGAGGCAACATATAGCATTTTTAACTAAGTCAAGGGCCATAACTCCGCTGTTACTGGTTCGATCTGGCTGGTTTTCGAACTTGTCCGAGCTTTCATTGATATTAACAACCTGTTAAAGTTTGTTAAAGATCGGATGAAAAATGAAGGCCCTATCGTCTTAACGAGACAAAAGTTAACGACGGACGACGGAAGACGGACGACGGACGACGGACGGACGGACGGAAGACGGACAACTCGCCATCCCATAAGCTCTGCTGGCCGTTGGCCAGTAGAGCTAAAAACTGCAAAAAAACTGCAAAAAAAAGATTAAATCAAATAATAATAAAAAAAACATCAACCAAAAAATCAAATGTAACAATAAACCCCCCCCAAAAAAACAACAAATTTTAAACAAAAAAAACCAAACAATAATAATAATAACAAAAATCTGGTATTATCAACGATGCAAAATATAGCATTTTAACTCAATCAAGGACCGTAACTCTGCTGTTACTGGTTGGTTTTCAAACTTGTCCGAGCTTTAATTGATATTAAAAATATGTTAAAGTTTGGTAAATATCGGATGATAAATGAAGGCCCTATCATCTTTACGAGACAAAATATAGCATTTTTAACTCTGCTGTTACTGGTCCTATCTGGCTGGTTTTCAAACTTGTCCCGAACTTTGATTGACATTAACAATCTGGTAATGTTTGGTAATGATCTGATGAAAAATGAAGGCCCTATCGTATTAACGATGCAAAATATAGCATTTTAACTAAATCAAGGACCGTAACTCTGCTGTTACTGGTTGGTTTTCAAACTTGTCCGAGCTTTAATTGATATTAAAAATATGTTAAAGTTTGGTAAATATCGGATGATAAATGAAGGCCCTATCATCTTTACGAGACAAAATATAGCATTTTTAACTAAATCAAGGGCTATAATTCAAGGGCTATAACTCTGCTGTAACTGGTCCGATCTATATGGTTTTCGAACTTGTCCGAGCTTTCATTGATATTAACAATCTGTTACAGTTTGGTAAAGATCGGATGAAAAATGAAGGCCCTATCGTCTTAACGAGGTAAAACTTAACAGACGGACGCACGACCGATAACTCGCCATCCCATAAGCTCTGCTGGCCCTTCGATTTTTCATAGAAAAATAAATTATATAGCCAGTTGGGGGGCGGGGCGGTCAACATAGCTATATGTGTAAGAATTCACCAAAACAACACAGAAATATGTAAAAAAAAAAAAAAAAAAAAAATTGAGTTTCAAGTTAGGGGGAGGGGGTGTGGGGTGTCAACATAGCTATATGTGTAAGAATTGACCAAAACAACACAGAAATATGTAAAAAAATAAATCAAATTTTGAGAGGGGGTGGGGGGTGGGTGGGGGTGCGCAGTGGGGGTTGACTGATGGGGGTGGGGGTAACATAGCTATATGTGTAAGAATTGAACAAAACAACACAGAAATATGTAAAAACAAATATGAGTTTCAAGTGGGGGGTGGTGAGGGTGGAGGAAGGGGTTTGGCAACATAGATATGTGTGTAAGAATTGACCTAAACAACATAGAAATATGTACAACAATAATAATAATAAAAAAATCGAGTTTTAAGTGTGGGTGGATGGGGGAGTGGGGCGGAAGGGGGCAGGGGGTGTCAACATAGCTTTATGTGTAAGAATTGACCAAAACAACACAGAAATATGTAAAAAAATATATATATATAAAGTTTCGAGTGGGGAAGGTGGGAGGCGGCGCAGGGCTGGGGGGATGGGGATCAACATAGCTATTCAAAAAAAGAGTTTCGAGTGTGTTGTGCGAGAAGGACGCGGGGAATGTGAGGGGAGAGGGCGAGCGGAATGTGGGCGGGCAGGGGGCGACATAGCTATATGTGTAAGAATTGACCAAAACAACACAGAAATATGTAAAAAAAAAAAAAAAATTCGAGGGGTGGTGGGGGGAGGGCGGTGGGAGTGAGGAGGCAGATGAGCATGGGGGAGGGGGCAAATTAGCTATATGTGTAAGAATTGACCAAAACAACACAGAAATATGTAACAAAAAAAAAAAAAAAAGAGTTTCGAGGGGTGGTGGGGGGATGGCGGTGGGAGTGGGGAGGTAAGCGGGGGTAGGGGGATGGGGGGCAACAAATTAGCTTATGTGTAAGAATTGACCAAAACAACACAGAAATAGGTAAAAAAAATCGGGTTGGAGAGGGGGGCGGCGGAGGCAGGGCGAGGTGAATGCGGGCGCGCGGTTGGCAGGTAGTCCGGTAGTCCGAGACCACCAGAATTTGCCTCGGACGACCTAGACCTCCAAGCTGAGTAGTCCCGTGGACTACCTATTTTTGACAAAAACAAATAGACATAATTGTCAACTTAGTAATAAAACATAACAAATCAAACAACTTTATTATAATTTTTCACGAAGTTTGTTAAATCTCCTATCCAAAATTGTTTTCACTTCGAAAACGCAATGTTTTTGTGGCAAAACGCTTTTCACAGATATAACTGGTTTCCGGTATGAATGTAAATCTACAAAGCCGAGTCCCTGGGTGCAGCTCACGACTGCTACCATTTCCAACATCTCATACACTGCTTTGCAGCATTACTCAAATGTATTACGCAGGTTTCCATATTGGTTATGTCATCGCGCCTTAGATTCCCACCAATACCACCAAAACAAATTTGCGTTCAAAATCAAAGTTATCATCCAAATGGTGCAATGTTATTCAGCAGATTGCTCCATCAATAGTTTATTTATATGAAAGCAGTGATAAAACCTTCATCTGCATTGTAAAAAACAAATATTCAACGCAAATTATACATCAACACGTGCGAACACCGGCCACATTGTTTACATAGCAACAGAGCACTATTTTCTGTGATGTTGCCTTCCGGCTAACAGAATCACCGTGATACACACGAGGCGGGATCCCGAAGAATGACGGGATTGGCCGAGCGTTCGCGATTGGACTGCTACCCATTTTTTTACGAAAACCGTAAATCATAACAATGCGCGGCCCTGGATTGTTTTGCGAGAAAAATGCGAACATTTTTAATACACTTGAAAGCACTCGTTTTTTAACGCGATTTGATGAGGTATTCAGTGTATTTCATTGATAAAGTATGAAATTAACGCATCTTTCCCAAAATGCGTTGCAAAACTTAGCGATATACTTCTTTTTTCATATGTCTCTGGTTTTCACGATTCCAAAAAGAACGCAACTCCCATGAAAAGATAGGACCGAAAATATATTTGTTTAGTTCTGAATATATTTTATTGATATACATGTAAAGGCCTTACACTACTGCATAAATATTCAAAAATAAGACAAAGTGGACTTAAATTTGGGGCAAGTGAGGTTTTGGGCAGGGCAATTGCCCTTTGAAAATTCACTTGCCCTCAGGCTTGGAAATGGATTTTAAAAATATTTCCAAAAACCCTGATTTGAAACAGTCTAATCCCTGAGAGAGCTTTCTAATTTAAATAAGGCATTCATTTTGCAATTAAAAATCATCTCAGAGCAGATGGTGAATCTCAGAATTTTATAAGAATACTGATAAAGACGGGACGAATCGTTCGACTGAAATGGTCATATACCACTATTGCATTTCCCATAGGCCTACATTATAGCCTTTTGGCCTTCAATTCCTGTTTCTAAATAAGACTGGCTGAAAAAAAACTAACTTTTCTTAAAGAACTATCTTATCTACACTCAAAAATGATCAGAAAATTGGAAATAATGTAATGCTTTCAGCCTCTAATACTTCACTGAAAGTGTCACCCTAGAATGGCAGTAAATAAATTGTGTTTTATTTACCTTTTTTTTTACTTTTTGTAAATAAACCCTCAGTACAATTTTATCAATAAAATTGCGAATTTCAATCAAAATATCCTAAATGAACCCGTTTTATGCTGAAAATTTAATATTCTGATGTTTTATGGGGATTTGTTATGATTTTGGTAATTTATTCTAATCAGAATCTATCTTACAATCTGACTATATGCCCCAATAGACCCTATACTTTTTTCAACCAATCAGACGCCTTAAAACAATAGTGGTTACTGTACCTGACCAAAAAAAGAAAATGGTGTTTCAATTAAATGGCTCATCCATGTACAATGATGAAAAACATAAAATAACATGTAAGGACTTAGGTGTGTCTGTGAGCATTTTAAGTTGTTACGGGCTGTTTTGGAATGATAGGAAGATGTAGATCCTGGTTTTATCTGACTTTAAAAGACTTCTGGACCTTGCAGAGTAAGGCCAACAGGCAGATGTGCAACTTATGAAATTAATCAATACTGAGATAGAATCCGTCTTTTTGGAG
>JAWPHD010012635.1:0-74395 GCA_037043455.1 Cyrtodaria siliqua
AATAAGTTCTTAATGAATTTGGATTGTTGACAGGCATGTTAATCGATCTAATATTTGCAATCTGGATAACTCGATTGCAAATGTTATGTAAGTACTGTTCCAATCCAAGCGCTATTCACCAACTTCGAATTAGTAAATCCACAAAATGTATCTCCATCAGATAATGCTCACGTGCTGAATCTCGATTGGATAATGTCCACGTGTTGTATCTCGATTGGATACTGCCGATGTGCTGTATCTCGATTGGATAATGCCCACATTCTGTTTCTCTATTCTACTTATCACGTGTGTGCCTTAATTTCGTAATATTCACATTCTGTCGATTCGTAAAATACACGACCTGTTGATTTGTTACATTCACCTACTGTCAATTACTATTAGTTATTTAACGTACTATTAATTTTGTTATATTCACCTAGAGCTGATCTGTTAGTTTCACGTGTGTCTCTTTATTTCGTAATAATCATGCCCCGTCGAGTCGGTTAAATGTATGTACTGTATCTATCGCCATTTAAACACACCTCTCTTTTTCCTGACAAGTTGACCCTTATTTCCTATAGAATAACACATTATTCTTTATCAAGTCGTGTTGTTGTTTTTTGTCATTTTCTTTCTCCTATGCTTTCTTCCAAATATGTGTATATAAGTACTTTCCACTCAAACATTGTCGATTAGATTTTTGCCTAGGATATATACACCATATGTTTATTTATAATCGTAATAGAAAAAAGTGAAAGTAAGCAGTAAATACCTGCAAGACATATTGATGTAATGCAGAAATAAAAACATGGACTTGGATCATTTGTTTGCGGACGCAACTTGATTCAATGTACAGCTAAAGAGGATTTTACAAAATGGCGTAGACTTTGGTTCGCATACAATGGTAGCTATTGATTTGACATATATTACCATTGTACTCGTAGTGTTTAAATAGACTTAACCCATATTACAAAGGTTTATATTACATACAAGCACGTATATAAGGACAACTTACTGAACTTGATTTTCAACTTAAAATAATTTAAATTCGAAGTCCCAGTTTACTTTTGTATATGGCACCTCAATTAAAACACCTGAATCCAACTCTGTCTACTTTGTACAGGTTAACATTACATTGTAACAACATTCATTTGACATACATTGTAACAACGTTCACCAGATACACTTTACATATTCTTGGTGCGCTTACTGACCTGAGTTGATGCGACCAACTTTCCACATCAACTTGGTATGCAATACAACATTTTCGTTCTTTTCTTAAAGCAAAAGGACTCAGACAGGTTTTTAGTTTGGAACAAAAAATGCATGAAACCTTATTAACAAACGGTCGTTTGTACGGATCTGTAAGCGTACAACAAACACAATAATAGTACGTACATTTGCGTAATACTGGGTGGGCGACCTTCAGATACTTATTTTATCATATATTAGGATTATACACGATTATAAACGTAACATAACACTATCTGGCTTTACCGGTATGTTAACTTTTCCAAAAGAGCATAGTTGTGGAGAGAACACAACAATACCCTCAACGTCTGGTTTCAAACTAAATATTAGACGCGGCTGTATCCCAGCCGAACAAATAAAGGTTGGTTAGACCCCAGTGTCTTAGTTGACAAGTGTGTCTTTAAAGACACATGTGGCATGCACACTGTGGGCAAGGTGTAAGGACATGTTCATGTTTTGAATTTGATATAGGTTAAGCCATTACATGGAATAGCTGATGACAAGGATCGAATCCACTGACAGCACGTCTAATTAATGGTACATGCAACTGGATAAAATTGCATAGCTTTAAATATGCTTCTCATAGCGGGCACACTAGATTCAACGGTATGGCTTAGGCTTAAACCAACAAAAACATCGGGAAAATATTCGAGAAAAGATGATGGTGGGTGGGTGGAGTGGCACTTCGCTGTCATCTACACATACTTAGTAAACCCTGTGTCACACATGAACACCCTCCTTCAACTGCAGTTGAAAGAGTTCAGGTAATGAAGAACAATACGAATACAATGAAACATGTTTTAACTGTGAGTTTAATGTTCATTTTGATGTTTTTGACCTTGACTTTTGGCTCCTGAAATCAGACCCTGGATCCGTAACCTTCCTTCCAAGACCTCTACTGTACGATATATGAACACTCTCTTCTTCTGATGCAGATTACGAACACACAGCTAATGACGGACTGACGGACTGACTGGCGTACAGCCAGCATAGCTTTCTCTTTGAAAAGTGTGCATGCCAACAGGTTTAAGCTATGAGACTGTCATTTCCAGGGCGGTTACACGTGCTTACACTTCTACATTAACCATTGTATCAGTATGTGTATAACATCTTTAATTATTCTAAATGAAAGCCAAGCAGTTAAAAATATATGGACCGTGCTCACTTAAAGCGTTTTGAGTTCTAAACAAATACTTCAGCAGGACCAGACACGTGTCATACACCTTAACCTGTCATAACATGTACACATACTCACCATACACCTTAACCTGTCATAACATGCACACATACTCACCATACACCTTAACCTGTCATAACATGCACACATACTCACCATACACCTTAACCTGTCATAACATGCACACATACTCACCATACACCTTAACCTGTCATAACATGCACACATACTCACCATACACCTTAACCTGTCATAACATGCACACATACTCACCATACACCTTAACCTGTCATAACATGCACACATACTCACCATACACCTTAACCTGTCATAACATGCACACATACTCACCATACACCTTAACCTGTCATAACATGCACACATACTCACCATACACCTTAACCTGTCATAACATGCACACATACTCACCATACACCTTAACCTGTCATAACATGTACACATACTAGACACGTGTCATACACCTTAACCTGTCATAACATGTACACATACTAGACACGTGTCATACACCTTAACCTGTCATAACATGTACACATACTAGACACGTGTCATACACCTTAACCTGTCATAACATGTACACATACTCACCATACACCTTAACCTGTCATAACTGTTCACATACTCACCATACACCTTAACCTGTCATAACATGTACACATACTAGACACGTATCATACACCTTAACCAGTCATAACATGTACACATACTCACCTTCTTTCTTATCAAATATAAAGTATATGCAACCGATCTATCCACCTATCTTGTAATATACCAACACATCCCACTAATACAGTATGTACTTACATTCGTTCTGTGTAAGATTTTTAATGCGTAGATACATTGAAATATATTAGGCTGCTGTATCGTGGAAAAATTATGTCCACCTGCTTCATCAGTTTTCCTTTGCATCAGTTTTACCATTGATAGGTTTCGGAGTTATGACATGCATTTGAAATACCCCTATGACATTTTAGAATAAACAAAATTCCAACATTACCACCTCCTTTAAAATATGCTTATATAGCGAAATCACCATGTAATACATGTTGATATTTCCAGTAACATATGTAATGTAATGTTTGTTTCTTCTCTCAACTATAAATACAATTATCTTTTTTAATGACAACAACATCTGTTTATTCGGGTGTGTGTTTTTTTTTGTAGTTTGTAAAGTGTTATGACATATTATCCATTATTAGTTTCTTCGTTATTTCTTTAACATTTAAAGATGGTAAACAGACGCTTATAATACATTTTAATGGACCATATGATGGTTTAGTTTCTCAACGTAAATTATGGTACATTATAAAAACTGAATCCATTGATAATTCTGTATAGCTGAAGTGCAATATCAACTATTAACTTCATTAGCGATAAATACATTTTAAATGTGTTTGTAGAACATGCGTTTGATATGATTTTGAAGCATTGCTTTTATATCTGCAACTTATATTGTTTTTTCATACTCAAAGAAGATAGGAGGACGCAAGGAGAAAGAATTCTTCTATGCAGAACTGAAGAGGCTGAAGGAAGCAGTCTCAAGAAAGAATCGAAGAAAATCAAGAACCAAAAGTGTATGTCAACTTCCCATGTCTTATATACACAAATGTACCTTGTTCATGTCCGTCGTTCACTTGTCTTCACAGACGTCAAATACATAAAAAAAATAACGCTATACGGCCAACTTTCCACATCACCTTGGTTTGCAATAAAACAGAGTTTTACCAGCGTATTTTACAAACTATTAAGGACATGATTTCAAAACTAACATCATTTATATATATTGTAAGAACTTCAAGGCACATCTGGCATCAAGACAATTTTAGAATTTTAAAAATGTTTCTAATGCATGATTAAATAGAGATTATTTAACTGCTGGAATCGAATATAGGGAAATCCTTCACGAGATGGTAGACGTGTGGTTCTTTTCACGAACGAGCGTATGCAAGTGAGTGAAAAAATATAACACGTCTACCATCGAGTGAAGGATTTCCCTATAATCGAACACAACAGTTAAATAATCTGTTTATTACATTTTAAATCAGTTTGTGCATGTTTTTAACCGAAAGTATTCGTTTTATTGAAAGTTATCGGCGAATGACGTCGACGTCAGCACCACTTTATTGACGTCATAACTCAGCGTCATAGTTAGTTATTTTTGTGTTCGTAGTTAGTAAATAATATAGTGATTATGAATATTCTTTCACTTGAAATCCCAATCTTTCACCGATAAAAATGTAATAAAATGTCATATTAATCAGAATGGGGTGTTAAGCAAAGTCTATTCCAGGTTTAAAATTTAAATTCACCATATATTGTGAATGCCGAACTTAAATTAATCTTGGAACGTACACTAAGATATCTATTAATACTCTGAATAATGAACATCCTTATGAACACATCCTTATGAACGGATAAGTTTATATATCATTCGTTATGTTTTGGCCCTTTAGAATAACACAGTCAATCTTTCTCAGTTGTAAGTTGGACCTCCTAGACCTTAAAGAAAACATGCGAATGCGATCATAATATTTATTATATATGGCAAAAGTGTACAATTTGTTCTTCATTTTGATAGTTTTGTGATTTGGAGAAACATGGACGTTTGTTATATATTTCTGTGTTGCAGACGTGACCACTACCCGGATGTGTTCACAAGCTTGGAGCCTTATTACAACACATACACCGCCAACTACCTGATCAACATGGTAAATATAATCAGCAATTACGTATTGCTGAGTCACTTTCTCTTGTCTTTCATTAAAAAATCCCATAAATCAATACTACTATACATGTAGCTGCTAAACCGGAACAGCTGCTAAACCAGAACAGGAACTACGTCATTATTCACAAAACGCAAGTAGTCAAAACACGCATCTAAAAAGAGAGAATGAAATGAGAAATTTCGTAATTACCGAACACGATAAATAAAAAAAACAATATTGCAGTCTCGTTAGCGAAACATACTTACTATCTTTCACGCCCTCTAGACACGGGTTGAGCAGAACTCAATATTTAAAATGTCAACAGTACGAAAAGTTGAAGCATCCCGAACATGGTATGCATTATGTATTTATGTATTAACTAACTCCGAACACAAAAATTACTAACTGTGACGCTGAGTTATGTATCATTGATGTGTTTTACTTATATTGCCTATTAACGCTGCCTTGTTTTGTTAAAGATTATAAACTGACGGGGATATCTTTATTTACACTAATCCCGTTTATTGGGATGACAATAGGGTAAGAGTGAGATTTTGTGCACCCTGGAACCTGGTTTAAACCCCCAGCGGCCTTTTTTGCCACTGATCGTTCCAAGGCGGTAGCCCTATTGTCAAACCTTGTGTGTTTGTGATGTCGTATCTTGCCTTTTATTCATCTTTATATATAGTTTTATTTGTTTCTGTGTGTGTTTATGGTTGACTGTCGTCCTTCAGTTCTGCTTTTTCGATATTTTTGTCTACTATTGCTGTATTTCCAGATATGTCCGGTCATTTGGTGATGTGTTGTAATTACAGAAACGCATTATTTTAAGAGAAAACAACAAATTAGTTATTATTTTACGTTCATCATCTGTTTTCTGTTTCAATGTTTATGGTAATCATTGCTGCCCTGAAATTAGCAGTCAATCTAGATAGATCAGTATGCAATTCATTCTCATTTTCAGCCCGACTTGGGTTATAAAGAAAACTGAAAATGAGAATGAATTGCCATACTGATCTATCTAGATTCGACTGTAATTTCAGGGCAGCAATGATTACCATAAACATTGAAACAGAAACAGATGATACCATACAAAGGCAAATATAAAAAGTATCCAGCAAATCGTCAGTGAGTTTGCAAACTAAGTGTAATATTAATAAAACAGTTCGAATATAACGGGCGTATTTGCGCATATCGTAAGACCTAGTTTTGGAAATGGGCGTCTAAATCGCCTGTGAGTGGTGTAGGCAGTAATATACAATTGAGCACTAAGCTCACTGTGAGTGGTGTAGGCAGTAATATACAATTGAGCACTAAGCTCACTGTAAGTGGTGTAGGCAGCAATATACAACTGAGCACTAAGCTCACTGTGAGTGGTGTAGGCACCAATATACAACTGAGCACTAAGCTCACTGTGAGTGGTGTAGGCAGTAATATACAATTGAGCACTAAGCTCACTGTGAGTGGTGTAGGCAGTAATATACAATTGAGCACTAAGCTCACTGTGAGTGGTGTAGGCAGTAATATACAACTGAGCACTAAGCTCACTGTGAGTGGTGTAGGCTGTAATATACAACTGAGCACTAAGCTCACTGTGAGTGGTGTAGGCAGCAATATACAATTGAGCACTAAGCTCACTGTGAGTGGTGTAGGCAGCAATATACAATTGAGCACTAAGCTCACTGTGAGTGGTGTAGGCAGCAATATACAATTGAGCACTAAGCTCACTGTGAGTGGTGTAGGCAGCAATATACAATTGAGCACTAAGCTCACTGTGAGTGGTGTAGGCAGTAATATACAATTGAGCACTAAGCTCACTGTGAGTGGTGTAGGCAGTAATATACAATTGAGCACTAAGCTCACTGTGAGTGGTGTAGGCAGTAATATACAATTGAGCACTAAGCTCACTGTGAGTGGTGTAGGCAGTAATATACAATTGAGCACTAAGCTCACTGTGAGTGGTGTAGGCAGTAATATACCATTGAGCACTAAGCTCACTGTGAGTGGTGTAGGCAGTAATATACCATTGAGCACTAAGCTCACTGTGAGTGGTGTAGGCAGTAATATACCATTGAGCACTAAGCTCACTGTGAGTGGTGTAGGCAGTAATATACCATTGAGCACTAAGCTCACTGTGAGTGGTGTAGGCAGTAATATACCATTGAGCACTAAGCTCACTGTGAGTGGTGTAGGCAGCAATATACAACTGAGCACTAAGCTCACTGTGAGTGGTGTAGGCAGCAATATACAACTGAGCACTAAGCTCACTGTGAGTGGTGTAGGCAGCAATATACAATTGAGCACTAAGCTCACTGTGAGTGGTGTAGGCAGCAATATACAATTGAGCACTAAGCTCACTGTGAGTGGTGTAGGCAGCAATATACAATTGAGCACTAAGCTCACTGTGAGTGGTGTAGGCAGTAATATACAATTGAGCACTAAGCTCACTGTGAGTGGTGTAGGCAGTAATATACAATTGAGCACTAAGCTCACTGTGAGTGGTGTAGGCAGTAATATACCATTGAGCACTAAGCTCACTGTGAGTGGTGTAGGCAGTAATATACCATTGAGCACTAAGCTCACTGTGAGTGGTGTAGGCAGTAATATACAATTGAGCACTAAGCTCACTGTAAGTGGTGTAGGCAGTAATATACCATTGAGCACTAAGCTCACTGTGAGTGGTGTAGGCAGTAATATACAATTGAGCACTTAGCTCACTGTGAGTGGTGTAGGCAGTTATATACCATTGAGCACTAAGCTCACTGTGAGTGGTGTAGGCAGTAATATACAATTGAGCACTAAGCTCACTGTGAGTGGTGTAGGCAGTAATATACCATTGAGCACTAAGCTCAATGTGAGTGGTGTAGGCAGTAATATACAATTGAGCACTAAGCTCACTGTGAGTGGTGTAGGCAGTAATATACCATTGAGCACTAAGCTCAATGTGAGTGGTGTAGGCAGTAATATACAATTGAGCACTAAGCTCACTGTGAGTGGTGTAGGCAGTAATATACCATTGAGCACTAAGCTCAATGTGAGTGGTGTAGGCAGTAATATACAATTGAGCACTAAGCTCACTGTGAGTGGTGTAGGCAGCAATATACAATTGAGCACTAAGCTCACTGTGAGTGGTGTAGGCAGCAATATACAATTGAGCACTAAGCTCACTGTGAGTGGTGTAGGCAGCAATATACAATTGAGCACTAAGCTCACTGTGAGTGGTGTAGGCAGCAATATACAATTGAGCACTAAGCTCACTGTGAGTGGTGTAGGCAGTAATATACAATTGAGCACTAAGCTCACTGTGAGTGGTGTAGGCAGTAATATACAATTGAGCACTAAGCTCACTGTGAGTGGTGTAGGCAGTAATATACAATTGAGCACTAAGCTCACTGTGAGTGGTGTAGGCAGTAATATACAATTGAGCACTAAGCTCACTGTGAGTGGTGTAGGCAGTAATATACAATTGAGCACTAAGCTCACTGTGAGTGGTGTAGGCAGTAATATACAATTGAGCACTAAGCTCACTGTGAGTGGTGTAGGCAGTAATATACAACTGAGCACTAAGCTCACTGTGAGTGGTGTAGGCAGTAATATACAATTGAGCACTAAGCTCACTGTGAGTGGTGTAGGCAGTAATATACAATTGAGCACTAAGCTCACTGTGAGTGGTGTAGGCAGCAATATACAATTGAGCACTAAGCTCACTGTGAGTGGTGTAGGCAGCAATATACAATTGAGCACTAAGCTCACTGTGAGTGGTGTAGGCAGCAATATACAATTGAGCACTAAGCTCACTGTGAGTGGTGTAGGCAGCAATATACAATTGAGCACTAAGCTCACTGTGAGTGGTGAAGGCAGCAATATACAATTGAGCACTAAGCTCACTGTGAGTGGTGTAGGCAGCAATATACAATTGAGCACTAAGCTCACTGTGAGTGGTGTAGGCAGTAATATACAATTGAGCACTAAGCTCACTGTGAGTGGTGTAGGCAGCAATATACAATTGAGCACTAAGCTCACTGTGAGTGGTGTAGGCAGCAATATACAATTGAGCACTAAGCTCACTGTGAGTGGTGTAGGCAGCAATATACAATTGAGCACTAAGCTCACTGTGAGTGGTGTAGGCAGCAATATACAATTGAGCACTAAGCTCACTGTGAGTGGTGTAGGCAGCTATATACAATTGAGCACTAAGCTCACTGTGAGTGGTGTAGGCAGTAATATACAATTGAGCACTAAGCTCACTGTGAGTGGTGTAGGCAGCAATATACAATTTAGCACTAAGCTCACTGTGAGTCGTGTAGGCAGCAATATACAATTGAGCACTAAGCTCACTGTGAGTGGTGTAGGCAGCAATATACAATTGAGCACTAAGCTCACTGTGAGTGGTGTAGGCAGCAATATACAATTGAGCACTAAGCTCACTGTGAGTGGTGTAGGCAGTAATATACAATTGAGCACTAAGCTCACTGTGAGTGGTGTAGGCAGCAATATACAATTTAGCACTAAGCTCACTGTGAGTGGTGTAGGCAGTAATATACAATTGAGCACTAAGCTCACTGTGAGTGGTGTAGGCAGCAATATACAATTGAGCACTAAGCTCACTGTGAGTGGTGTAGGCAGTAATATACAATTGAGCACTAAGCTCACTGTGAGTGGTGTAGGCAGTAATATACAATTGAGCACTAAGCTCACTGTGAGTGGTGTAGGCAGTAATATACAACTGAGCACTAAGCTCACTGCTAACTGTAGGCACCGTCGTGATAAGGCTGAATGAGTGTTAAAGGGACACATGGCAATCTTGAGTTTTACATTTAAAATGTGCACCTCAATTAACTTATCCTGCGTCATTTTGACTTTAAAACTGCTTGCATATAATTAAATAAAAAATTCAGATTTCAACTATCTTCACTATTTTACCACATTTTTAAATATAATACTGGAGCAATATTATAAAAAAGTTAGAAGTTAGTAATATGCAAAAAAAAATTGCTTTGAACTATTCTAACAATTAATATTAATGATTGAACAAATGCAAGTTAAGAGGAAAACTAATGAGACGCCGTGAGTTTTTAAAAAAATCAAGATTGCCGTGTGTCCCTTTAAAGGTGGCGTTAAAGCCCATATACCCGTACATATTTCTGCAGACCAAAGACTTGATGTACACTACTCGCTCAACCGCTATTGGACTCTGTGACCCATGGGATAGTCTGAATATGGACCGAAGCGTGTTGCCAATAATAGAAACAGCTGAAATGAAGAGAAAGCGAATGGAGCAGATGCACATGGACAAACCAAAGTCGTAAGTGATTGTTATCATACATCCGTATGATTGCTTAACTAATATGCGTCTGACATCATCAGGGCCTGACGTCATCAGGGTGTTGACAAAACGCTACTGGCAGTTACAAAACACATGTATTGACGTCAACTTCCGATGTCTGTTTTTTTATTAAACAAATGCAAGTAGAATGTTTATCCTTACAGTTTACACTGACCAATATATGTATGTGCTATCGCAATACGTTCTGTCCAGTCTGTATTATTGAAACTAATAGTATTGATGCTTTTGCTTTTTAATACAGAAAGTTCGCAATTGATAATCTTTTTACAAATTCATGTTTAATTATAATCCTTAAGAGTCTTGCCTCCAGAACTGAACCAAAATATCAATAAAATAGTTGTAATATAACTATTGAACATATTGATGGTATTCAACTTCATCTAAAACATTTTTTAGATAAGTGTGGAAATATTTAAGAAGATAAAAAAGCATGCCTCTATTGATAACATCACAGTGAACGGAATGATTAGAATGAAGGTCGGTCTATTGTTTCGGATTTCTATATACCATATAGCACTTTGATGTCCGATATGGGAATAGCTGTGTATTTTCCATCCATGAATAATTTATTCCTTGTTTTCTGTTTTAATTCTCGAGGCACAACCCTTTCACTCATTACATATCTAAATGCTTGTATACCCCATACGCTAAACTCACAAATCGGTTAATCAAATGTTGGTTAATAACAAAAATTATTGCAGTCTCGGTTTGATTGAGACTGTTCATGAACGGTAGTGAAAAGTGCTTGCTACCGTTCACGCCCTCTAGCCCCGGGTTGAGCAGAACTCAATATTTAAAATGTTTATAGCACAAACATTTTAGCCATCCCGAAGATGGCATGCATATGACGGTGAACATGGAACCTTCAATGAGGTATTGTCACACCATTCCATGGCCAGTGACGTATGGTCCCAATTTCTAACAAAACTCTTTGCCCTAAACGAGAAAACAATGGGCGAAATAAACAAAATGGAATTTAGTTGCGAGCAGCTGTTATGAAGCCTGCGTATCACAGGTAACAGTCAAAAGACTAACTTAAAAAAGCAGGCAACATATAAGGGTGTTTAAACAATACTCAGACCCTTTAAAGGCTGGAGTAGTGGAACCATCAATTCGAAATTCAAGTAGGAAAACAAAGGTATTTAAGGATGCACCACCGATATCTGTAAATATCGGGCTCAGCGATCTCCAAAGAATGAAATGAATAACAGTCCTGATTGCATAACACGCATTAAAACAAACAACAATTACAATGTAATACATGCGGTATAAAAACAACGCAAACGGATTGACAATGCGGCTACAATATAGCAAAAATAAATGTTTTTGGAAACCAGGTATAAAATGTATTACATGTATTACTAGAGCATCTTATGGAAGCTTCTATCGCCTCTTGTAGATATGCCAGTACTGAAGGATCACGATATGACATATCTATTCGTATCATCGGTCATTGTTTAATATGTAATTTATGTGAGGTAAGGTTAAATATACGTAACATTGTATTGACAATGCAACACAGATCATGTATATCATGTTTATCTTGAACTTGCCAAACGTTTGCTTGTGGATCAGTATTTGTTTTGTGTGTCTTTTCTAAATGTATAAAGTATTAATTCACGCTCAATAATATGTTTATGCGTTACACAGTTCACGTGCAAGCACACACGTGTTTCACTATGTTAATATAATGTAATTGTTATGCAGTGCACGTGACGACCAGAATCAGGAATCGTAAGTTTATTTAGTTGTAACTATATTTAAACATGGCGTGTGGTGAACAGTAGGCTAACGTAACAAATAAAGACACATAATTTGTTAAGAATTACGTTTGCCATACCCCTTTCTGAAATATTTCAATATATGACTACGCTAAAAGTACGCCTTAAGCCTTTAAATTACAGGATGTGTTACAATGTGTTTATGCTGCCCGTATACGGTTAATGTTTAAGTTGCCTAATAATCATATGAGGATTATCGTCCCTGAATGTCATAGTAACCTCCTTCAGTTGCATTGGCTATACAAGGGGAGATAACACTTATGGTAGAATGTAATTAATAGTTTTGCTTTAGTTTGTCGCTCTTATTTATGAACTAATACATTATAAATAATACAATTGCACATTTTTCATGTTTGATATTTCCGTGTCACCCATGATAAAAAAAGAGAAAAGTTACTCAGTTGAGGATCCCGTATATTAAACCATGTACTTGCTCTTGTTTGTGGAGTTTGTAAAGTTATACACTCGTATAGTGTACTGCTATTCTTTTTACGGTATATTACAACTTTAATTAAAATGCAATTGATTTGTAAAGAAGTGTAAGATACATTTTTCATACAGGTATATGCAACACGAGGTACTGTTTTCTATTAAAATGGGAATTTCTCACACTGAAGCACAACTTATCTCTCTAGAAGAGTATTTAACTGTCTAATAGTAAATTAATGAGTTACGTCAAAACATGTTTAATGTTTCTTTATAATATTCTTCCGATTAATTTCTATTAAAATGGGAATTTCTCACACTGAAGCACAACTTATCTCTCTAGAAGAGTATTTAACTGTCTAATAGTAAATTAATGAGTTACGTCAAAACATGTTTAATGTTTCTTTATAATATTCTTCCGATTAATTTCTCATTCTATTTCTATGAAACTGTTCTCGAATAAGAAAACCAACTCCGATGCAAGCTTAGCTTTCATAACCTACCGAAATATAGATAATTTAAATACCATATCTCTAACGAATATTTTGCTTATCATTGCTTATCTGTAGACAACAAAAAGAGAAGCGACCAGAGGCCAAACAAGGAAGCACCAGATTGCCAAAGTTTCCAGTTATTGGATCACCTAACGGGGAGTTAACAACCAAGGAACTCATATACAGCGATGTGCCAATGCTGAGGTGCGATTTGAACTAATAGAACAACTAAAACATAAAAACTACATTACTGCAAATACCCACTATATAATATTATTACATAATTACTACCAAGCATAACGTGTTGTTATAAGAAATGTGTACACAACTACAACCGCCTACCATAAAACGTGCTGTACATATATAAACTATATATCAAAACGAGTATGATAATGGCCCTTTGGAAACGGCCGAGCAAGACACATACGAAATATTGCAGTCTCGGTTTAATTGAGACTGTTCATGAGCGGTAGTGAAATATGCTAGCTACCTCAAGAACCACAATAAACCCCACAATAAAACATGTTATTACAATAAATATTAACCTAGTTCCTACCAACACCCAACATATAACAAGTTATTACAACTATTATATATGTTTCATTGATATGTAATTTATCAAGGTTCTACAAACATCGTATAAAACAAAACCCGTTATCGAAAGTCAAGTCACTATTTCAATCAGTAATCACTAAACATAACACCGTGGCTGAATACAAAACATAACACCGTGGCTAAATACAAAACATAACGCCGTGGCTGAATACAAAACATAACGCCGTGGCTGAATACAAAACATAACGCCGTGGCTGAATACAAAACATAACACCGTGGCTGAATACAAAACATAACGCCGTGGCTGAATACAAAACATGCGATGGTTTCAAATATTTACGCAAAATGTCTTGCACACCGGATAAGGATATCCTGGGTTTGGAAAGCCTGATCATACACATGGGTGAATATAAAATATAGATATAAAAATCGAACAGGTAAAGTAGCATTCAAGGACGACAGTCAACCGCAAACACACACAGAAACAAATAACATTTTAAGATGAATAAAAGGCCAAATAAGACATCACATACGCAAAAGGGTTGACAATAGGGCTAGCGCATTGAAACGGTCAGTGGCAAAAAAGGACACTGGGGGGCTTAAACCAGGTTCTAGGGTGCACCAAACCTCACACTTACCGTACTGTCATCCCAATAAAACGGGACAGTGTAAATAAAGAAATCCCCGTCATGAACTATTCTCTACCCAACAAGGCAGCATTAATAGACAATATAAGTAAAACACAAAGATGCTCGTGTGTATATAAATACAAAGAAAAATAGCCTAGAAAGCCACAAAGAAGGTACTCACTGACTTGGCAGAAGCCAGAGAAACAGGAGAACAAACCATTGAGGGCACAACAAGACAAGATTGCAGACAAACATCAAACGTCACCTTCCTTTTAAAGTCGAGCGCTCATATCAACAATGACAGTTGATCCTTGTGTAAATAAACATGCAAGACGTTAGTAGTTGGCGACGTCAATGCGCAAAATGTAAATGATATGCAAGAAAAAGAATCAATCATGGGGATCCGGTTCAGATAGGGAAATTTCTACCCTCGCTATAACTGTTTTAATCGGAACCTTTGCGGAGCCTCGGTACCGACAAAACAATTATACCTCATGTTGAAATTGCCGATCTTCACCAGATAACTATAAAGATTCTTATAATAACCCTAGTTATAGAACATATATTCGTATATTTCCGTTCAGTATCCGGACTACTGAGTTAAATAGAAAGATATTATAGCTGGCAACAAGGCAAGCAAAGCGTGAACCATAATAAACATACACGGGTTGACACTAGGGGTACTGTCCTGGAATGGTTGTATGAAGATGTCTTCAAGGGTTGACAATAGGGGTACTGTCCTGGAATGGCTGTATGAAGATGTCTTCAAGGGTTGACAATAGGGGTACTGTCCTGGAATGGTTGTATGAAGATGTCTTCAAGGGTTGACAATAGGGGTACTGTCCTGGAATATCTGTATGAAGATGTCTTTCATTTACCAAACTGCATTTATTGAATTTGTAATTGATTTGTTTCGAATTTATGCAGTCGCTTACTGCATACGTATGCATATGAAGTGCCCACTCGTGTTGCATCTATGGAATTGTTATTTCAGGCAGGAGATGACCAAGTCGTTCAGTCATAACGGGGATGAACGCAAAAAGGCCGACTATACCCGAACAAGACAGGATTTCTTTAGGATGGAATTAGATAGGTGAGCATCCTTCTTGTTAATCATAATCATCATCTTCGTTTCCATCATCGTTATCTTCATCGTTATGGTCATCATCATCATCAGCAGCAGCAGCAGCAACAGCAGCATCGTCCTCTTCATCCTCATGATGATTTATCATTATCATCATCAACAGTTTCATAATCATCAAAAACATATATAAAAAAACCAATGCATCATCATCACAAAAAAAGGCTAGTGTTCCATCATTGAAATCACAACATCCATCTTTATTCAGATTAAACATAATTGCCTTTCCTGAACTAACGCAAACTGAGTCTGAAACTACACGTGAATAATGTTCTAAATTAACCTTATTAACATTTCTTCTTTAATGCTAAAATGCATCTAATATTAACCCAACATAGCCAAGCATGGCCACGGCGCCATAAAACATCCGGTTGATGACTACGCACCTTTCCTATGTATTTATTGTTTGACTGATTTCATCCCGGGTGCCAATGCACGTATGGAAATGGTATTTTTATTTTTATTTTTTATTTTTTTTTTTTACTTTCCAGCCAATCTACATAGTAGTGGCCCATTTATTACTGATTTACAACATGAGCAAATTATATACAATTTTTACACATCAATCAAACATAACAACAATAACAATATATAATAACATAAATTTAGTCCTTTCTTTCTGAATCTTTCTCACTTCTGATAGAATGATGTGTGAATTAGGCAATTGTCATTAATGGGCTCACATTACTGCAAAACAATTAAGGAAGTATTAAAAAAAAAGGAAAAAAAATGAGAAAAAAAAAACTCCATTGAATGACAGTGTGTATTGACAATTCCTTTGCATATTTATTATATTTGGTAAAGAGAATTTAAATTATAGAAAATGTCATTTGTCAAGGTCCTGGTTACTATTCGCAATTATTATATAAACCAATAAATATAATTTCTGTAATAATATGATAAAAACACCAGTTGTATGGACATTAACTTATTATCTATGATTTATATGTAGAAGGCTTAATCTTGAAGTAAAGTTTTATATTTATGCCAAGTTTTATCAAAAGAATTTACTGTGTCACTTTTTATTGCTGTGTATTTACGAGCTTTGAATGTATATTTAAGTCTATTATGAAGTGCAGTAATTGAAAGTGGAGAATTAAGTTTTTTTGCAGAAAATATATAGTATTTAATTTCAAGTATGATAGAGTTATCTGCTATAGTAAACTGCTCTCCCATGTTAAATATAAACAACTCCTCAATAAAAGGTAAAATTATGTTGTTCCTTCTCAGCCAACTTTGTATTTTTTGGAGAAATGATTTTGTTGCAGGACATGTCCATAGTAGATGAATTATGGTTTCCTCTTGATTACAATATGAGCAAATAGGGCTTGGAATAGCGTTTATGGTATACAAGTATTTTTTGGTTGGTAATATTCGGTGGATGATTCTGGTTTGAAACCATTGTAATGTAGAACTGAATTTAAACTTGAAAGGTGATAAAAATATGTCTTTCCATGATTCATTCGAAATATTATAGATTTGTTCCCATTTTGTTTTTGATGTTGGAAATTCATCATTTTTATTTAAAATGTTATAGAAGTCTTTACAACCTTTAATTGACTTGTAATATATACTAATATGGTTTGGCAGTATTGGATTGTGTACTTTTTTGTTGATCATGCTAACATTATTATTTTTTGCAAAGTTTTTGATTGTTTGAGTTATTCCATTAAACTGTAGAAAATTTGTTTTTATGTTATATATTTTTTTAAAGTCAGTTTCTGTGTAAATTTCTCCATTTTCTGAAACAAGATCATTGATAAAATAAATACCCTTATCATTCCATGTTTTATTTACTATAGGCATTCCTCCAACACACAAACTATCATTTTGAAATAAGGGAGTATTTAGGAATTGTTCTAAAGTTGTGATTTTATCATGTTTTATAATGTGAGTGTGTGATATAAGAACATCCTTCCAGAAATTGTTTCTTGTTTTATTGATCATTATTTCTGTTAAGGAGTTTCCATAGTTTGCTAAATTATTTATGTTTATGTCATTTTCTATAATAGTTGTCCAACTACCGCCGACTCGTATTAATCTTCTTATCCATGTTGCTTTAAGAGCTGAAATAAATGCCTTAAGGTTTATCATTTTTAACCCCCCTTCAAAGTATTGTTTTACTACAACTGATTGTTTTATTTTTGCTGTTCCATTCCACAAAAAGTCATAAAATATAGAATTTAGCTCTTTAATTACTTTTTCTATTGGATTTGGTAATGCAATAAATAAATGATTTAAAATTGGTAATAGTAACGTTTTAATAACGGTTATTTTCCCTAAAGGAGTTAAATATCTTCTCTTCCAAAGTTTAATTATATTTTTTATCTTAACAATTTTTTCATTGTAATTGATTGTATTCATTTTGTCTAAATCTATGTGAAAATGAATTCCAAGTAGTTTAAAATCAGTTTTTCCCCAGTTAAGTTTCCATTTCGTTTTAATTGCCAGAGAACTGTATTTTTTTATTCCAATCCATACAACCTGTGTTTTATCAAAATTAACACGTAAACCTGATATTTTTGCAAAATCGGATAATTCATTAAGTGTTTGATGTAGTGAAGACTCAGAGCCATCCAGAATTGCAGATGTATCGTCTGCATATTGAGAGATTTTAAACTCGGTGTTATTGATAGTAATACCTTTGATATTTTTATTGTTTCTTATTTTTATTGCTAGTATTTCAGAGCATAATATAAAGATATACGGAGAAAGAGGGTCACCTTGTCGGCAGCCCCTACCTATATTAAAAAAAGATGAAATATTACCACCCTGGGTGACTGCTAGCGAAGCATTTTTATACAGGACATGAATCCACGATATTATCGAGTCACCAAATCCAAAAAACTTCATAACCTTATTAATAAAATTCCAGGATAAAGAATCAAAAGCTTTTTCAAAATCAACAAGTAAAAGTAAACCTGGTAAATTATTATCCTCTGCATATTGCATTATGTCATATAAAATTCTCGTATTTTCCCTGGAAATGGTATTAGTAACTGCCTTGCTTGACGCTCAGCATAAAAGGGTGCGACCCGAAGGCAGTTTAAGTTGCCTAGGTGTCAAACATGGCCACGGCGTCATAAAACATCCCGTTGATAACCACGCACCTTGCCTATGTATTTATTGTTTGACTGATTCCATCCCGGGTACCAATGCACGTATGGAAGTGGTATTAGTAACTGCCTTGCTTGATGCTCAGCATAAAAGGGTGCGACCCGAAGGCAGTTTAAGTTGCCTATGTGTCAAACATGGCCACGGCGTCATAAAACATCCCGTTGATGACCACGTACCTTGCCTATGTATTTATTATTTGACTGATTCCATCCCGGGTACCAATGCACGTATGGAAATGGTATTAGTAACTGCCTTGCTTGATGCTCACATAAAAGGGTGCGACCCGATGGCAGTTTAAGTTGCCTAGTTGTGGTATCCTGTCATGTGTACACGGCGTGGTATTCTAGTGTGGTAGCACTATAAAAGTAGATATACAAGTTGAACAGGACATGTCGCTTTCACAGAAAACAGTTAACCAAAAACACGCATTAAAACTATCGACACTTATATTGTTAATAAGAATCAAGACTCGTGACATCAGAAATACAAACTGGTTGACAATAGGGCTACCGCATTGAAACGGTCAGTGGAAAGGAGGTACTCGGGGGTTTAAAACAAATTCTAGGGTGCACCAAACTTCACTCTAACCCGTCATCCCAATATTAAAACTGGACAGCTTAAATGAACAAGAGCTGTCGGAGAACAGCGCAGCTCGACTATTCGATTTTTCAGAGAATAATAAATTTATAGCTAGTATATACCATCAGAAAACAAGGCTACAACAATGTGGGGTGGGGTTGGGGTTGGGGTGGGGTTGGGAGCACAACATAACTATGTGTAAGAATTGACCAAAACTACACAGAAATATGTAAAAAAAATAATAAAAAAATCGAGTTTTGAGTGGGGTGCGGGGTGGGGGTGGGAGAGAGGCGGGGGTGGATGGTGGGGGGAGTGGGGGTGATGAGGGCAACATATATGTGTAAGAAGCTATGTAATAATTCACCAAAACACAAAATATGAAGAAAAAAAATCGAGTTTGAGTGGGGATGGGGTAGAGGCGGGGGGGGGGGGGGGGTGGGGGGGGAGGAGGGCAACATATATGTGTAAGAAGCTATGTAAGAATTGACCAAAACAACACAGAAATAAGGTTAAAAATATATATATATTATATTGATTTAATATGTAAAAAAAAGAAGAAAAAAAAGAAAGAGTTTCGAGTGTGTGTGTGGGGTGGGGGTGGGGAGAGTAGTGTGTGGGAGGGGGGTGGAGGGGGCAACATATATGTGTAAGAAGCTATGTGTAAGAAATTACCAAAACAACACAGATATATGTAAAAAAAAACAATAAACATTAAATAAAAATATTCGTTTCGAGCCTGGGTGGGGTGGAGGTGTGTGGGTGTGGGTGTGGTGGGGGGGGGTGCAATACAGGTATGTGTAAGAAGTAAGAATTGGGGAGGGGGCAACACATACGTGTAAGAATTGACAAAAGCAACACAGAAATATGTAAAAAAAAAAAAATAGTTTCAAGTGGGAGTGGCTTGTGGGGGGGGGAGTGGCGGGGAGAGGCGGGAGTGGGTTGGGGGCGGGGGGAGGGGGCAACATATATGTGTAAAAATTGACTAAAACAACAAAGAAATATGTAAAAAAAAAAAAAAAGTTTCAAGAGTGAGGGGAAGGGGGTGTGAGGCGGGGTGGGGGTGGGGGCGGTGAGGGTTGCAACATATATGTGTAAAAATTGACTAAAACAACACAGAAATATGTAAAAAAAAATATATATATATATAGATTTTCAAGTCTGGTGGGGGTTGGGGGGATGAGACGGGGGGTGGGGGCGGGGGCGGGGAGGGTTGCAACATATATGTGTAAAGAATTGACTCAAAGAATGTGTAAGAATTGACAGAAATATGTAAAAAAAAAAAAAAGAGTGTGGAGGGGAGTTGAGGCGGCGTGGGGGGGGGGGGGGAGGGAGCCCATGCCCCAATATGGGTGAAGTAATAAGATGCATAATGCTATAACAAATCCCAAACCAAAATTATAGATATATACATGCTTACATGCAAACCTAGATCTGCCTTTATTACACATTTTATGGGCCGTCACAATTTGGGTTCCATGGGAGCCCAGAATTTGCAGAAGACAAAATTACTTATCCAACCCTTTACAACATACTATAAGGAAACCAATTCTAAAATTAAGTTCAGCTAGGACAAGAAATGTAAGACATATAGACATGTAAACACAGCTTACACGCAAAATTTGATGTGAAACAGACATATTTTAAGGGCTATCAGAATTTGGGTTCCATGGGATCCCAGGGATTACAGGAACCAAAATTACTTAAGCAACCCTTACGATAATGCTATAAGGAAGCTCATGGCCAAATTTGGTTGTGCTAGGGTAAGAATTGTAAGAGATATAGACTTGTAAACACAGCTTACACGCAAAATTTGATGTGAAATGGGGCATATTTTATTGGCTATCATAATTTGGGTTCCATGTGAGCCATGGGTTACAAGAACCAAAATTGCTTATGCAGCCCTTAAGATAATGCTATAATGAAGCCTATGAACAAATTTGGTTGTGCTCGGATAAGAAATGTACACGCAAACCTTGATGTGGGACGCCGACGCCGACACCAGCGCCGACGCCGACGCCGACGCCGGGGTGATTACATAAGCTCTCATATTCTTCGAATAGTCGAGCTAAAAAATCCCTTCAGGTTATATTCAAACAATACAACATTAATAAGTAACTCATAGCTGATCACGTAGATATGAATATACAAACAATGAAAGCCTAAAAAACACAATACAAGTACTCAAGAACTTTGCAGAAGACGGGCAACAAGAAAACACACCATTAAGGGTGCGACAAGACAAGATTTAAGACAAACATCAAACGCTACCGTTCTTTGAACATTTAGGTAGACGTCATTATACGGTCCAAAATCTGCCCGGTCATCACACATTCAAAGACGAAAGCATAGTGACGAACTGTAAATGGGTCAACCACTAATCATGCAGTGTGTTGAAAAATGATAGGGCCATAACCGCTTTTGATAAACTGTTTATCTAGTTTAATAAATAGTGTATGAACGTGATTCTGACCAAGGATCATACGAAGTTTGTACATCACGTCACCAAAGAAGTCAGGTTGTGTTCTTGTCGCAGCTGAGATCTTAAATTACCTTTTTATTTTAAAGATAGATCCGGGTGTAACACTACAGCCTTGCCACTGTACTTAACCTAACAGTTACACATGTAACACCTTTGTATTCAAGTACACCCCTGTTAATCCCTCTTATAAGTAATCATACAAAGGGAGATTCCTAGTACTTTCAGGTGGTTGTTGGTTAATCATCTGAACACCTGTTAATGTTTACCTGTTTCGCTGGAAGTCTGGGAGTTAAGAGGTATTGCCATATTAGGGGAGACCATTCGCCGAAAGGTCTTGTGGGTAAATTATGCATACACTGAGGTAATCACCGTGGCGTTAACCTGTAGCCAGTATGGGTAATCTTAAAATATAATACTGAGCGCAGGAAAGTCTAGAGAGAGTGGGGCCGGTGGTTAAAGAGTGAAGAGTCAGTCTATCTTGTAAGATGGATTCCCGCAGTCTAAGACAGGGTGTGGGATAAGTTAAACTATACTATGTAAGCCAGTATAGAAGGGCAGTCACCGTTACATACTAATTGGAAGATTTGGACATTTGAAAGTTTCTAAATACTATTATATTTTGTGAACCTAAGACATTTAATAATAGGGACTATTTAATTAAGTAATCAACAAATGGAAGTACTGAAAACCACTATACTAAACGGATATGCATATATATATAACAGGATGTTCATAGCGTATTATGAATGTGTAATTATTCGGACTGTTTTATATGTACCAATAAATTATGGAAATCACAACGCGAAGTTAGGACCTTGTTATTAAATGTACCAAGCATAGCATACGACCCCGTAGTGCTACAAGGGTTTCGATTATAAAATGTTGCAAAGGGTTTTCGAGGTTAGCCCTGATGGAGTAGAGCACAGAACGCATTGCTACAAGTAGACACCGTCGGGATATGACTAAACTATTGTTTGAAGCGACGTTAAACCCCATGCATACATAAACATGTGCATACGTCCCGGTTTCACAGAACTCCAATTTCGACCAAACAACTTACCTATGTATTCATTATCTTACATTTGACTAATTTCAGACTTGAGGAATACCACGTTAACAGTCGGCCAAACATGAGGGCCGCCTACTTTGCGTACCTACAGAACACCCCGGGGTCCAGGAAAGCCGTGTATGACTGCATGAAGGAAATCAACAACAAGAAGAAGAAGGAAAGTCCAACTCCACAAGCCGTAGCATAAAGGCTCAATACATACTTTGACAAATCCATATGTGCAAAACTCCAAGCTGGCATTGTATTTCTTTGGTTATAGTGCCTGAGACTCTGGCTGTATATTGACATGTACCAGTACAGGTGTAATACAATAATAATCACCTCGGACATATCTTCACTGTTATTATGACAACCGTGAATGTGTTTAACCCAGCAACACTTCTAACTTACATGTGTGCGTTTATCGACGTGCCCGTGACGTAATTCGTGACGTAGACTTATTCTCAGATGTGTTATTTTCAAAAGAACATTGCCAAGATATGCACTGATAGTTAATTGTTCGTGTTGACAAATGATTTAATTATCCGTACAAAGCACGAACAATCAGTTTCCAAGAAAACTAACTACTTCGCAATCATAGCATACAATAAATTACAACATACAATAACTGTTGTCACATATAAATGAAATTTAAACAAAGAAAATACGTTTGCCAAGTTTATAACACTGGTAAAGGTATAGGTAAACTCCTAGGTAAAAGTAAAAATTTCAACGATCCGATCGGGCTGTTACTTTTAACAAAAAGTAACAATTTCAACGATCGGGCTGTTACTTTTAACAAAAAGTAACAATTTCAACGGTTACTTTTAACAAAAAGTAATTTCAACGATCGGGCTGTTACTTTTAACAAAAAAGTAACAATTTCAACGATTGGGCTGTTACTTTTAACAGAAAGTAACAATTTCAACGGTTACTTTTAACAAAAAACAAAAAGTAACAATTTCAACGATCGGGCTGTTACTAACAAAAAGTAACAATTTCAACGATCGGGCTGTTACTAACAAAAAGTAACAATTTCAACGATCGGGCTGTTACTTTTAACAGAAGGGATGATTGACAGGCTGCTACATTTAACTCTGAAATGTTACATTGCATTACCTAACGGAGAGTATTACACATAATAAATCAATTTAATGTCTTCTTTTGGCATATCTTTTACGGTTTGGTTATGTCGAAATATGGTGTGTAGAGTACATATAATAATAAGCACTAAAATATGGCACGTGCATTTAGAGGTGTTGTTAACGTTTCACATTATTTTGGCATTTTAATCGTCCAAGTAATTTTAACATAATATTAAACAAAATATACCGTATACATACTGTTTGTTATATATGTACTGCTGAACTTTATCAGTGGTGACATTTTCTGAACTGTGTTTGACTCTACTCTCAAATCAGGGTATGTAGTGTACATTGAAAACTATAACGGTAACCAGTGGTAACCCTTGTAGCGCTTATTTATTCCATAACTCGACAGTCTGTCGCCATTATAATGACGCTGGAATTTCGTTTATTAATAATTATTATTATTTACTAATTGTTATAAATTTACGATGTAGGATAAAATATGAATTACTATATATATATCATTGTATAAGGAGATTGATATATTGGAATGAAATAAAACAATAGTTTGATATAAAAAGAAGAGTTTTGGACATGTTAACTTGTTTTGTTCCTTTGTTACTGAATAATTATAAATGCATTGTCTGTGATATATACTCAGTTGCAAAAGGAAGTGGACACTGAGTTTTGTTTAGATTTAATTGTATACAGTTTTTTTAGAATTAAATTGACAATTCCAAAATGAATATGCCATGTTTGGTACCAAAGTGTTTATCATTCCATTGTCAGTAACATGTTGTGATTTGTTTTTCAATAAGTCGAATCATTAAGGGGCTGTCGCTTGATAAACAGGATAGGGTGTAAAGTAACATGTTCCAAGTGTCCAGTTTCTTTTGCAACTGAGTATAGTATTTATTAATCATGTTACTCGAATATTGTGTATGTTAGACTGTTTGAAATTCGATTGTTTGACATTCCTGCATAAACTGTCGTTTGGATATTTGAAAGTGTTACTATACATGGTATATATGTATATCCGCCTTAAGTTATAACAGCAACTTATTTCACTTGGAGTATATATTCGATGGAATATTAAGAGTTAAGTATGCGTTTTAATAAATCATGTCGGCTTGGAAGATATTGTTTGTAACTCAAACTCTGTGTGACTCGTACAAAGCTATTATCACATTTTAACCATCTCTCTATCACAACATGCTTGATATATGTATGCTTCTTTTCACAAGCTTTGGTACTTAATTATAATAATGCTGTTATTTCATCAGAAATGTCCTATTAGCTCATGTCAAATAAAACTTGTGATTTGTTTGTCATCTGAAATAAATCTAATTGTTTAAATTTTCTATTCTGTGAATTGTTCTTTTTTGCCCATTGTTTAATCTATGTCATTATCGATGTACTTCTAAATCACATAACACACTGTTTGTCCCTTAAAGGGACTAAATATGGTCTGGAAGAGTGATTGGTTTCAATCCAAAAGAAATCTATTATAATATGCTTCACTTTTATATGAAATGTGCTCAAGCTTGAATTGATCCGCATATTAAAGTTTCATATTTATTTTGTCATTTTTTATCATGCTCAATCAAGGTCTTTGTCATGACACCGCGTATGCAAACGTGGAAACGTGACTCCATTAGAAATGGAGTGTGTATGATAGAATGTGTAGCAACTCTGAAGTTCTGCGGTAAGTGCAGCAACTCTGAAGTTCTGCGGTAAGAAGGTTCTAGGCCCATTCCCCATATTTTATCTTGATGTAAATGTAATGGGGACATCGCTAGTTTTAACCCTCAAATTCTATATGTACTGAAAGGAAACAGAAACGCAGGGTGCGTATTTCCGCTATATATTCTATGTTTAATATGCTACTGCTAATCGAATGGTACAGGGCGAGATTAGAACTGTCCTTTAGAAAGAAGGTTTAAACAGCACTGAACACACCAATGGTTACCCCTTTAAAGTTTCATTATCGTCAGAATGCGCATTTGGCTCAAGCAGGTGAGCAAACTTAGGCTTTAAATGTTGCAATCACTTAACATTAAATACAGTACTGAACTGGCCCAATTTTTCAAAGAGGAACTTCAGCATTTATGAATTTCTTGTTACAACGTGTACTGTGATTAAAACGTCTACAACATCACAGTTATGTCCTTTCTCTAACTAACTGCACTTCTTTTTGTACAAAACGTCTTGGGATTTCCTTGGAATATATATGGAATTAAGTGTGCAGTATATGCAATATATAGCGGAAATACGCAACCTGCGTTTCTTTTTCCTTTCAGTATAGTTATAGCAAAGCATAGCATAGTAATATTACTCACCTATACAGCTGTAATATTACTCACCTATACAGCTGTAATATTACTCACCTATACAGCTGTAATATTACTCACCTATACAGCTGTAATATTACTCACCTATACAGCTGTAATATTACTCACCTATACAGCTGTAATATTACTCACCTATACAGCTGTAATATTACTCACCTATACAGTTGTAATATTACTCACCTATACAGCTGTAATATTACTCACCTATACAGCTGTAATATTACTCACCTATACAGCTGTAATATTACTCACCTATACAGTTGTAATATTACTCACCTATACAGCTGTAATATTACTCACCTATACAGCTGTAATATTACTCACCTATACAGTTGTAATATTACTCACCTATACAGCTGTAATATTACTCACCTATACAGCTGTAATATTACTCACCTATACAGCTGTAATATTACTCACCTATACAGCTGTAATATTACTCACCTATACAGCTGTAATATTACTCACCTATACAGCTGTAATATTACTCACCTATACAGCTGTAATATTACTCACCTATACAGCTGTAATATTACTCACCTATACAGCTGTAATATTACTCACCTATACAGCTGTAATATTACTCACCTATACAGCTGTAATATTACTCACCTATACAGCTGTAATATTACTCACCTATACAGTTGTAATATTACTCACCTATACAGCTGTAATATTACTCACCTATACAGCTGTAATATTACTCACCTATACAGCTGTAATATTACTCACCTATACAGCTGTAATATTACTCACCTATACAGCTGTAATATTACTCACCTATACAGCTGTAATATTACTCACCTATACAGCTGTAATATTACTCACCTATACAGCTGTAATATTACTCACCTATACAGCTGTAATATTACTCACCTATACAGCTGTAATATTACTCACCTATACAGCTGTAATATTACTCACCTATACAGCTGTAATATTACTCACCTATACAGCTGTAATATTACTCACCTATACAGCTGTAATATTACTCACCTATACAGCTGTAATATTACTCACCTATACAGCTGTAATATTACTCACCTATACAGCTGTAATATTACTCACCTATACAGCTGTAATATTACTCACCTATACAGCTGTAATATTACTCACCTATACAGCTGTAATATTACTCACCTATACAGCTGTAATATTACTCACCTATACAGCTGTAATATTACTCACCTATACAGCTGTAATATTACTCACCTATACAGCAATAATATTACTCACCTATACAGCTGTAATATTACTCACCTATACGGCTGTAATATTACTCACCTATACAGCTGTAATATTACTCACCTATACAGCTGTAATTTATTTTAGAGGATACCTGATATCACAAATTTGCTTTATTTTAAAATAGATTTTGTTGACAAAATAAATGTTAATTATGAAATAAGCTGTCAAATATCTCCCGTTAGGACAATGCCGTATGATAAACGTTTAGTTTCAAACATTTTCTCTATCTTGTGGTTATACTGCAGAAATGTTAAATACATAAATATATCGGAAGTAGACTGGTAATACAAATACACAGCCCTATTTCAAAGTACTGTAAGTTACCGATATAAACAAAACTTGTCTGTTCTTGATTTATTTGATACACTCCGATGCTCGGGACCGATCGTTCTCCATGCGGGAGACGACTGATACCCAATGGGTCACCGCGGCACCAAAGAAAGCGACAATAACTATACTGAAACTATTCATTTAAAGTAATAGACCCACGCAACAATCCATTACTATCTTGACTCTCGAGGCAACAATAATATATAACCACTTTCACACTCCTACGATAAAGCAGGTAGGAAAGACTTTGAGTGTACGTTTTACGTAAAACTACTCCGTCCACTCTAGCCCAGTCCGGGTTAACGTAGGGACATTTTAATACCTCTTTTGAAATGTACTCATACAGTTCGATTATATGCCAAAATTTCAAGTTCGTACTTTTAATAGTGTAGGAGGAGAGGGTCAATCAGATCACAGACATATTAATAAATAGATAGGAAACTTCCTATCTTAACCAATGAAGTAACCAAAATATCACGTGGCACCTTTACTTTTCCTTCTGTCTCCTCTCTCAATTATTCACTGAATAGGAAAATGGTATTATAATAATTTATGTTTATTTTGAAAGTAAGAAACTGTATAAAAACATGTTTAAAGTTAAAAATGTCATCATTTTTCTCTTTTCTCTTAAAAATCAAGGTTTTGACATAGTCAAAGTTTCCCTTTTTTGCTCTAAATGTAAAAGAAAGAAAAATACTATCATTGGAAAGAAAATTAAATTTGTGATGGTATTTGGCATGAATGAAACTTGTATCTATAAAACTCTTCATAATATGTGTGTTTAAAGTTGGGAAATAATTTGTGAAATTTTCTCACTATTATGATAACGATGCCACGTGACATTTAGATAATGTTCGTAGTGTCTAATCTGTTTGGTCTGTGATCAGATGCAGTCGAACTGGATAAAAATGTCCCATATTTCTTTTAAGGAAAGGCGATGAAATAAACTTAATTTGCTCTTAATTTGCAATATTGTATTCATATATATCTACATCTGTTATAACAAAAAGGTAACTTTCGCTCAAAACAAATAATATTTTATCAATTATTGTTCATTTCACTCAATACAAAACGATGCGCGTTCGGCTTCAATGCATATATGATACCGTCAAAACAGAATCCAGCAATCCCTCCAGGCATTCCGTAAAGTTGCCAATACTCATGGTCCACGCAAAAATCTTCCTATAACACGATAGTGCACGTGTTATCAGGCAGTGCGTCAAAACATCTCTTATTTTGGAGTTTCCTTATCTTTGTCATATAAACTTAACTCTTTATGTCCTTGTACCATAGCTCAAATGATTTTCCTTTGTTCTTGCTTATGATATATTTTTCATAAACCTGAAGATCTGAGCCTAAACCGTGCTCTAAATGCCGGTATATTTCAGCCGTGCTATAAATGACAGATTCGGCAGTTATACCATGGTCTACTCAAATTTACGCGCGCAACCTGTCAATCAAAGCGACCAAAACAGCACTCCTTGACAGTGCATTTGCCCAGTAATATACAAAGGCGATTGGCTGCAATAATCAAAACATGGGTCATGCTCATCACGCATGATAATGCTATTTCTTGATTGGATCGAGTTGTTATTTTTACTGAAAACTGCAACGCCCTAGAACTTCTTGCATATGCGTAGTTGGATAAATGGCTCTGGTACAAAACATTTATAGCATATTTTTCTCGTATACGATTTATACTGCACTCTCGGGCCTGCGGCCCTCGAGAAGCAGTATAAATCACATATACTCGAAATAGTAAGCTATAAATATTACTTAACAGGTCACAGTTGGTAGTACCTATAGTTCATAGGGGATATTTGTATTGTTATGAAGAGAGTTCATGTTGAGTCTTTCACCAGATACGGACACAGCCGCCTATATAACATCTATCGGTATCTGGATGATATGTTAAAAATTGAACGTAATATATCCCTAAAGAACTTCAACCTCGCATAGCTAATTTTTCTGATACTGTCGCGTTTTTCTCGATTTCCAACTCTCAATTAAACATGGAGATATAATTAAGCAAACATGATGAGAACGATGATTTTAATTTTGATTTACTCTGACAGAAACAAATATTTTTATCGCAAAAGAGTTCTTAAATTGATTTTAAATTTTAAAAGCAGATTGGAGTTACGATATTTTGCAAAGGTTTTTCAAAGTGTATGATAACGGTATGTAATGGAGTAGCTTTTAGTTGAGAAACATATACCCTATACGATGTAGCTTGGGGAACATCCCTGTCTGAGTAGGGATAATTAAAGATACCAAAATTAAAATTAAAAAATTATTTGCTATACATGCTGCTTTTTATTTCTCCATTTTCAATTGAGAGATCTAAATCGAAACAAATGCCGCAGTATTAGTAGAGTATATTTTATAATACAAGCTTGTATAAGAAAAAAGACAATACATAGTATATTATCCAGATAACGAGGGGTAATATTAAAGGCTACGATGACATTTTCTGAGTATCTGGTAAAATCGCTTTCATAGCAAAACAAAAACAAATCTGCGTCAAGATGTGCCTAAATAAAGAATTTAGAACTTGTTTTAGACTGCATTTTTTTACATATTAATATCGAGAAACTATTATAATACAGATATACATATATATATATATATATAACTTTTGAAGGAACTCGGAGGTAGGGATATTCCACTCAATACTGTCTCAATCGTTCGAATTCTTGAGCACATTACAAAGTATGTGTCTAAAAAGAAAGTTTGATAATTAAAAGATTTATACAGGTTTGTCCTCACTTGATAATTTGTATTTTTGAAACAACAGAGTAAATGTAAGAAAATAATGTAAATGCATTTGTTCATAAAGGCGCGTCATAAAATTTGCCATTTCCTACCAATGTTTAAGGACCCATTTCGAGCCATGTATTTGTGAGTGGAGGTGGGGTGTAGAGAGAAGTGTACAGGTAACTGCAAACACTGTTAGACATACAATTGCATGAGAAAATGATGTTATTCAACTGCGTATCAGATGTTTTGTTTTATTTTTGTTCGAATTTGTTAGTTTTGTATTTAGTACAGCTTATTTGTTAATTAGCTGATTTTCTTCATAAGCTTAAAGTATTATATACTGCTATACTCTAGATATTGTTCAATATAACAATGTTGTACAAAGAAAAATACTTTACTCGGGCCTCAGTTTATATGCCTGAGGTTATATACCTGAGGCAATCGGTCATGTTGTTTTTTCCAATGTGATGATTTGTCGCCAATTCATTCATATGTAAATGTATTTTGTAACATGTTGCTTATGCTTTCATATATATGAACCTAAGTGAAATAAAGAAGCTGAAGTTGAAGTTGCAAGTAAGCAGTAACCAGGGACTCAGATACGGGGATATATATAACATGTGCTATACAATCAAGGTTTTACGCAAGCGTAAAATAGCTGCCGAGAGAAAATAGCATTATTTCTGGGTAGGAACTGGGTACAAAGTTTAACATAATAACAGACCAAGTCACGGGTGTTAAAACAATATTCAAAAAAAGAGTTGTCACGGAGACGTAAACACGCCATGGCCGTTTTTTTTCACCAGACACTTTTTTCCCAATTTGTGCTACCAAACATTTTGAATCAAAGTGGGCGAATCCTTGACATGCCTTACAATCTGATTACATATTCACCTTTGTAGCACGACGTGCTAAAGTACACATCAGCACAGAAATACAATTACTCACATGTATGGGATGCGTTAGCGTGCATTACAACACAGATAAACTGTTCATTGCTACCATCTGTAATTATAAGAGTAAAAAAACTCAAAGAAACTATTCATTACTACCTTACCATGTGCAATTACTAAACCAATATCAATCGGAACTGCCTCGTCGGATTCCGTCACTATTCCCGAGTACGGAAATTGGCGAAGAGTTCCGATCGAACCAATATAAGAGTCGCTGCCGGAACCGGCAGCGAATAACAGTCAAAAGTATCGATTTTTCAGTGCCGTAGGTATTTACGGCTCATCTACGCAAACGGGATCGATAAGAGCCAATAATACCTATACGGCCGGTGTTGTCTTTAATTACAGACAGTGTGCGTACTTACTGACTACAGCTTAATTAAGTTGTAATATAGACGGGTCCTGCAGTAATTAAGCAACCTGTTCTTGTTTATTTCAACGACCAGGTGGCTTTGAGAAAAAGGTCCTTAACGCTGAATAAAGTCGAATCAAGTCTTAAAAATAACGAATCTGGTAATTCGTTTCTGCAGAGTTAAGGACCTATTTAGAGCCTATTGTGTTTAGGGAGTGTGGTAGGGGGAGAATTTGTATAACTCTTTTTCCTTCATAATATGAAGGGTGATATCCGCCATAAGCAAATCGTGTATGTTGTCATTTTGAACTTGCATTATGACAAATTACAAAATGCCTTAATCCATTTCTAAATTCTAGATTTTTAATTTCTTAATTTATTAAATACACATTGATAATGTGTTAAATGCATTATTTAATTAATACATTCGTAGCAATGTTTTGCTTTTCATTAGACTTCTAAGCAATAAAAAAGTACACACAACTTTTCAAGAAGGTAGATTTGTAATATATAAGTTACAAATGCAAAAGTTAGAAAGTTTAATGAATAATGCAAGTATGCAAGAATGCATTAAGTTGACAGTCGCATTATTACTCCAGATGGCGCTACGAAAATAATAGCTAAAAATAGCCAACTAAGGGTGGGGAGTAAAAGGCGAACCATAGCATGCATATGTCTTACTTGTAGATATCAGTTTGGGCAGATTAGTCCAATTAAAGCGCCCACTAGCGATAAGGCGATTTCATTCACGCGTTTCTTCACGCCCATAACATTGACGTTTGCATGAAGTCATGTTGTTAATAAACGCACAACGTCAATTGTTAATGCACCAGATTCACTTTTTTGACGTTACTTGCTGCTTCTCGCAAGTTAAAAGCAAGAAATTAACATTGAAATCAAATAAAAAATAGCTTATTTTAAAGTCGCATAGAATCTCTCAAAGTCTCGCCTTGATCGTCCCATCGTGAGGGGCGATTTCAAGCTTCCAATTTCCCCCAATCCTTACTTCTGAATCCGCGTAGCATAGGCGTAGCGAAGAAATCAGAAGCAGGCCGGGTGACAGAGCCTACGTATATCAGATGTGATCGGATAATTATTAAATACATATGAGAAGTGGGGTCAATTACATGGCCAAGAAATTAATTAAAATGGTAAATTAGAGGTGTGAAAAACACTAAGCCAGATTTCAAGTGGCATTCACGCATCTTACCACAGCAGACATACATGACTTGTCAGCATTATTTATACCAGTAATAAAAAGATTATCCTTGGCAAACAGTTGTTAATCTATGGACTTCTGGTCTGTAATATATTGATTTTGATGTAATTGAACTTTTTTCTTTTATAAAAATGCATGAATTACATGCCCATTTGAAGAGTAATTAATTAGATTACCATTATGATTTAATTGAAATCTTTTATCACATTACATGTGTACTATCAAAGGCCGTTCATAAATTTGCAAGTAGAAGAGATTAACTATGCAACACAAATATCTCTTCAGCATCCCATACAATTAGCTTGTTTTGTTTTAGCCACATCGCCACCGAAAACGTCTTTGATAATGTATCTCAGAAATGCGTCGGGGGAACGGTGAGCAATTATTTTTATTAGGTCTGCCTAAAGTGAGTAACATCTCGAGCTATGTCTGAGAACAATAAGATAAAAGATAAAATATGTATAATCTGTCATTTTCATCCATCTGTATGTCTGTCTTTCTATCGCATAATTTCAACTAAATTTCAAAATAGACTATCCATTACTACTTTCGGTATTCTCCGTTCTACGCACCTGCTATCTCCGTTATATTTCGAAATGTACTTACTGGCTTTTACCCACAACCTTTCGTAAAGCAGACGCTATAATCGTGTTGGTATAAAATCTCCACGCAGAGTTGTCGTTCCTTAACAGTCCGAACGGTAGGAAAGCATTAAATTGTGTATTTTTAGTGTGATAAGAAACCATGAAATGGTTTACAGTATCATTATTTGTAAAAATGAAATTATTATTTTAAAACGTTACACGTAGAATAATGAAACCGAGATAACTGAATGTCAAATGTAACAATGCAAAAATGCAACAATGCAAAAATGCAATATTTGGCAATTAAACAAGGGCAAAAGTAATGAATTTAGCCATTAAGAAATTAGAAAATTACAAATACAGAATTTGGAATGGAATAAGGCATATTGCAATATCATAATGCAAGTTCAAAATGACAATTTGAAAATACAATGGCGGATATCCCCCTCCATATCATAAAGGTCATGTTCGAAGTATTATATACCCTAGATACTGTTCAATATAACAAAACTATTCAAAGAAAAAGATTTACTCGGTCCTCATTGTATATGCCTGAGCTAACCGGTGAGGTAGCATGTTAGTAAAGTTATCAAGCTTTCCATGAATTTAGGGTTGGAGAATATGTCCGTAAGATATTAGGTTAAATTTGATGAGTTTGGTAAGTGTTTGGTAAGTGTTTGGTAAGTGCAATATTCTAAACTGTTACAACAGCTCTTATAGACTCTCGTGTTGACACTGGTGTTGAGCTTATAGACTCTCGTGTTGACACTGGTGTTGAGCTTATAGACTCTCGTGTTGACACTGGTGTTGAGCTTATAGACTCTCGTGTTGACACTGGTGTTGAGCTTATAGACTCTCGTGTTGACACTGGTGTTGAGCTTATAGACTCTCGTGTTGACACTGGTGTTGAGCTTATAGACTCTCGTTTTGACACTGGTGTTGAGCTTATAGACTCTCGTGTTGACACTGGTGTTGAGCTTATAGACACTGGTGTTGACACTGGTGTTGAGCTTATAGACTCTCGTGCTGACACTGGTGTTGAGCTTATTTTTAACTCCAAAACTTCCTGGTTCACATTTTTCCGTAATCAGTAATGCAACCAATTCTTATGCTATATAAGTATTAAGACGTTGAGAGACGTTTAAGACAGACATTCAGATCATCATGATAAGAGGTACGGACTTTTCATTTAATTTTAAAAGGGTAATTATAAAACTAGAAACCCTTGTAAACTTGTTTTTCTATTAGTTTTAACTACTAATATATATATTATTTTATACTAACGATAGGAAGCACGTTGCAACTAATTATATTAGTATTTTTTTAATTTAATATGTTGTGATCCTTTCAAGGAGTTTGCTTTGCGTCGGTGCTTTTCTACGTGCTTTGGATCGAAAGTGCAGGTATGATATGAAGTACATATTTCTACTTGATATATTATGCATGTATGTTGGTTAATTGATATGTTTAATGTTTAATTTAGTTATAGCTCTATTAAAAATGGTGAACTAATAAGAAAAATCTACGACAAGATAGATGTTTTTAATTTAATATTGTTAATTATCCCCCACTTAAATAGGGATGTTTCTATGTGTCTCAAGCTTGTTGTCGTGCTGAGGAATTCCATATTTGTCGTACTCTCAGTGGTTTGATCTCTGCTTGCTCTGGCTTTTGCCAAGTCGTTGAGTGCTTGCTTTGTGGTTTTCTAGGCTTTTTTTATTTTACATATACATGGTCGTTTTTGTGTTTTACAGAAATTCTGACTTGTTTATTAAAGAATATAACTTATGCTCGGGCTTATCTTTCTTTACAAAGCCCCGTTTCATTGGGATGACAATAGAGTAAGAGTGAGGTTTGATGCACCCTGCAACCTGGTTTAAAACACCAGAGGCTCCTATTTTATCACTGACCGTTCCAGAGCGGTAGCCCTGTTGTCAACCCTTGTATGTTTGTGATATCATAGCTTGCCTTTTATTCATCATTGTAGTTGCTGTTTGTTTTTGTGCATGGTTGTAGATGAATGCGGTTCTTGAATACTACATATACTTTTATATTAGGAAACTGTAAACTAAATGCCTAACCGTGATCATGATTGTTTTCCCACAAGTTTTCTAGATTAAGTAAAGAAATGTAGCACTCAAGGAAAACAGTAAACTATAAACATGCAAAGTAACAAACAATGATTATAAAAATGAATAAACGGCAAGATACGACATCACACTCATGACGATAGGGCTACCGCCTTGAAACGACAAGTGGTAAAAAAAGGCCGCTGCAGTTTTAAACCAGGTTATATGAAAAAGATGTAACTAGGTGTTATGTGTCCATTGTTAGAGTATTAGTATGCACCGTCATGCAGACAAATGGTAATATAGTAATCTTAATTGCGTTTCTAAATAAAGAGCAAAATGCATGCTTTAGTCAAGGAATCCTTTAGTTAAGTGTGTTTATACGGATATTTTATATAAACGGTACCACGTTTTGCGACTTATTACAAAGGTTCTGAAACGTTTTTATAATGTTAGAGTATTTTTTCTATTGATATAGAACAAGCTTGTGTTCCTTGAGGGACCTATTAAATTCTTCAAGAGATGCTACCACTGCAATCTTAACTGTTTGAGGGTATATACAAGAAAAGTGCAGTACATAATATTACTTGCTAGCTCATTACGTGGTCCGAGTAAAAACTTTCATACGCCTTCTCCAAGAAGCGAAAACGGGGTTAGCTGGGGTATGAAATAAAACCTTAATTTCGGTTTAAAAAGTTTGCATATTGTAAAATTAAAGCATTTAATAGGTAATTTCAAACAGGTTATCGAACTTTTTCAGTAAAAAAATTGTTTTTAAACGTGTTTTATTGTCGAAATATCCGTTATTAAATCCTGGTAATATAAGCTTTCCCATCGCTTAGTGGAATTAAGGCGGAACCACGTAATTTTTTTGACTGTAAACAATGTAGACGTACACTTTAAATCGATATCTCAGAATAGAAAAGTAAATGTACTGTATAAAATCAACTGCTGTGTACGCGAACTTCATGTACTATTAAAAGCTGGTAAAAATGTCAACATATGTGTTTGTAATTGCAAGCATTAGCGTTCAACTACCATAATGTATTCGTTTAAACCTTAACTTGTACGTTTGGATCATCAAACCTAATGTTTGTGGCTTTAAAGTAGAATATCGCCTAAGCCGATGCTAGGAGGCACGAGAGGTAGTGCACTTAACATTACCTCTCATGAACAGACTCACTAAAACCGAGTCTGCTGGTTTTAGCATTGAATATTTTCATCAACCATGTTAGAAATGTCATTTAAATAAACCGTTTCTAAACCTACTGACATCGATGTATATTAAATAGTTGTCATGATGGTCAGCCAATAAATATAATAACCATGCATCCAACGATTTTTTATTTTATTATTACAGTATATTCTACCCGTATTGTGGTAAAGTGACGCTTTATACTGTAATATATATACAGCTTACACATTTTTTAATCCAAACTCTATAGACAATATAAATGGTTTTAACCAGCCATACCAAACCCCGAAATTGGATTGTCGAATTAATAGTTACCAAGTCGTACTTCATTTTACTTACAATCAATCACAATTATTGTAAGAACCCGTGAATAAACCTATACTTTTATTTGGCAGATATATATTATTATATGACCTGAAAACCTGGAGAGAGTTTTGATCAACGGTTTTGTAGTGTAATTTTGGGTTCGGGTTAGTTCCTTTAACATATAAATATCCGAAAAGATGTCTTCACGAAGGACACACAGCTTGGTATACATCTCGCTGAAATCGGCATTATTTTGGGTTTTGCAACACAATTTCGCCATGTTACCAAACTATTTATAATGATGTTGTAAAATATGAAATTGTTTGAAGATACGTGGGGCTTCGTTTCGAGAACCTTATTACGATATGTGTGCTATAATGTGCAGGGCTTCGCTTCGTGCGAAGCTGACAGTAGGAACACCCTTTGCTAATTAAATCATTTTTTTTGCCAAAACCTCCAACGATTTAAGTTGAATAACATGTACAGTCCGTCTAGCAGATTACTATCACTATTAATATGGACAGTTGATTATTTAAAAAAAATATTGATATATCATCAACATGTACAATGTACCTTTAATATAAATACCGTCGACTAGACGTCGATATGTTAATGACACGAAGTCGACAGAGACGTCATTTTTTCGAAGGGGTTTGGGATCAATAAAACAAGTATACTGAAAAACATATTCAAATGACCAGCAAATTTTATTTTATATTTCGATAGGAAATTAAATTCTCTAAATCATACTAAGCTTTCGCAGTTTTTTATGAAGCCATTTAAGAGATACATGGCTTTAACCTCGTTTTTTCTTAAAATTCGACGGTAAAAAAGCGGCGAAAGAAATAGGAAATTCTAAAAATAATTGTTTATAGCTTAATTTAAAAGAATATAATTTATATATCAAATGAAAGGTCTCGTTAAGACGATCAGTGTGACAAAGTTACAGCCCGGACAAGCCTATTTCTGAAATTTAACCTCCAAGTGTGACCTTGACCTTTGAGCTACGGACCTGGGTCCTGCGCGCGGCACGCCGTCTCATTACGGTGAACATTTGTGCCAAGTTGTTTAAAAATCCCACAATGCTTGACAAAGTTACACACATGATAAAGTTACAGCCAGAACAAGCCTGGGTCTTGCGCGCTCCGAGCCGTCTCATTATGGTGAACATTTGTGCCAAGTTGTTTAAAAATCCCACAATGCATGACAAATTTACAGACCGGACAAGCCTGTTTCTGACCTTTGAGCTACGGACCATGGTCTTGCGCACGACAAGACGTCTCATTATGGTGAACATTTGTGAAAGTTATTTAAAAATCCCACAATGCATGACAAAGTTACAGTGCGGACAAAAACATGACACGGACAGACAGATGGACGACGGGGGCCGAACCTAAAGTCCCCTTCGGTCCGGACCGATAGGGGACTAATAAGTTTATAACAAGACATGCGTTATGCATAGCGTCTAGAAATAATCATCAATGGTTGGTGGTTGGTATGTCAGAAAGATCCAATTTCTCAAAGGTCCCTTATACAATAATCCTGTAATGATCATTGCCTTTAACCATGCAATACAGTCAGGACGCACGGGAACGTAAACACGTGCATAGACCTAAGTGTTCTACTCATTTCACCACAGTAGTTTGACGCAAAATAGTCCCATTATCGGGTCACGTGCCGTTTAATTGAAATGTGTATGACCTTATAAAACACACTATAAATCGAAAGTGACTGTATTAAAAACGTCAAAAGTGTGCAAGTTCATGTGTTATATAATGTTCTTTGATGTAGTTGTTGAATAAATATCTCAAAACTCTTTACTTGTCATTATTGTGATGAACGCCGTTCGTTATTAAATTTTGACGTTTTTTAAATCCATTTTATTGTCAAAAGTTCATTTTGTGCGCCCATTTGGTGTCATCACAGATTTTCCTAATATTTTGGAATTAGATAGTCCGATACCTCGACTACGTTTTCTGAAAATATTAGGAAAATCTGTGATGACACCAAATGGGCGCACAAAATGAACCAACCTCACTAACGGAAAGTTCGTTAATCAGCCCAAATGGCTGAAATATGCGGTGTGAACATTCTGAACCATGTAAATTGACGATCTCGAAATTAGGGATTCAACTGCCCAACAGTGTGTGAGTTATTGAACAATATTGTTTAACATATCACCCAATTAAAACAATCGAACTAACAGTGTTTCGGTTATCTATTGATAACGTATACGATATTTGAAAAATATCCCCTGCGGAACCTCAGGAAAGGAAGACGCCATTTTGTTTGGAAAGTGACACTTCGGGTCAGCGTTTCCTTCTAATTTGAGAGGATTTTATCAGAATATGGCCTACAAGGAATCTTATAAAGTGTTATAATGAGGAGTTTAAGCAAAATAAAATGGTAAGTATCATGTTATGTTGGATACTTTCGTTGTAACTGGTGTTAAATTACGGATTTGCGAACAGCTGATTTTGTTAAAATCGAAGGAATTTTGGCCGCCGGAGGTGCAACCCCAAATGGGCGGTTTGGGAGGCTTTTCGCGGAATATTTTTATTAAAAAGGCGCAAATTTTACAAATCGTTGATTGGTTGAAATTTATATAGTTTTTCACGATTGGTTAATAAGTTTTAAATGCGCTAAAATTGAAAAAATCGGTCTCTTTGCTCCTGCCTGCTTGTAAGGTTAGCCGGTTTTTTCACATTGGGTCGAATTTCCGTTGTTCTTGGTCAAAAAAGGGATATTTCAGTTCATTTTGGAAATATTTGATTTTAAAAAACACATCAATATTTATTTGCGATTTATATAAGTACTATTTGATTGTTTTGACGTGATATTTGTTTGTTTGGCAATAACTTAAAAACAGTTGGTGTAGTCGTGTTAGGGGGCATCTCACAGTTATTACAGTACGTTCGCGGTGCACAGTTCTGTTTACATTCCACACAGCTGCAACATTTTTTCGCCCCTCATTTTGGTGGAGACTGCTCATTAAACTTGTTTATAGATCTACTTTAGATTAAAATTTGACATCAGTATTGTTTCATAATTATTTTTTTAGTTATTTATAATTTACAATATATTGTTGTTTGTTGTTTTAATGTTCATTTACTGCAGATGCTATATCCAGTGTCAAAATTCGCAAGTTTTACAATTAGAAAATAGTTTGAAAATTAACATTTTGTTTTTTCGGATTCTTTGAATGTTACTGTGCTAGAGTAGCTTGTTTGCGTTGATTTTTGTAATATTTTTCTGTTTGTAAGTTTTCATTCCAGAAACTATATATAGGCCTAATTGATTAGTGTTTGTTGTTTAGCTGTATTTGGAAGTAGTAGCCAGTCATTTGTTGTATAGTATTAGTAAACTTGATAGTAAATATTTTCAGGTAGATATTGATATTATTGTTAGTGATTTGCTTTAAAGATACGTTTGTTAAAATCTGAGAGGAAATCAAGATGTTTGGAGAAGATTAATTTTGATTTGGATGATTGTTTTGATTTTCCACCATTACCTAAAAGTGAACCACGCATATGTCCAAAAGCAGATGAGATTAGCAGGAGTTCAATTCACATTTCAAATGGTTTTACATAGTACAAGTTCTTCTGAAAGTAACGCAACCAGAAATTTGATCAGTAAAGAGAGAAAAAGGAAAACTCTGATAAACGAGTACCATTACGATAACACCGTCTACATAGGAAAAAGTAAAAGAAAAATAAGAAATTTTATATATAACAAATCACACAAAAATCCTACGCAAGGTGCGGGGAAAACTCAAAATCTTTTAACTAAAACGTGCACAGAAATTGTTGATAGGCATTGTTCGAATGTTAACTTCCATAATAATTTGTTTGAATTGTTAGAGATTGAAGAAGTTGATTTGAACCAAAATGATGATTCTGAGTGTGATGTAGAGGTCCAATTCCATTCGACTCTTGAGATAGCTAAAAAGTCGAGAAGAAAGAACTCCTATAGAAAATGTAAAGACAAGTCTAAGAAAATCAAATCTAGTTATTACTTTGAATCTGCAACTGAGTACAACAACTTCAAGAAATGTGTTAGTGATGAAGTGAAAACATGCGCCCTTCACAATGATTGTAAAATTGAAGTTCCGTTTCAGGTTTATGTTTATTGCGTAAACTCTGTAATTGCATTCAATAGCTGCAAGGAGGTTGTTTTAGTTAAAGATTTGTCACAGTTTGTTGAACGGAGGACAGGCATACCAAAATCTGAACACAATTTCAAAACCCTTTCAGGTTTGCAACTTCCTCCTTATTCTAAATTACAATGTTCGTTGCATAAAAATGTAATCCTTGTCCAAAGCTTAAAAGGGGGTGTACGTCCAAGCAAAAACAAAAAATATCATCCTGAGAAAGAATGTGGCCCTTGCAGCATTTGTGGTTCCGGTGTTTATTATAATCGGTATTTCCATTTTCAAAAAAGCAATGAAGACTTTGTCAAGTTTGCAAATGTCAAACCTGATTTCTCTGAAAAAGATTGTGTTTGTAGGGTATGTGTAAGAAAATTTACCACAGACGTTCAAAGTCCCACAATATCAATTCCATCGTCTGCTAAAATTCGCAAACCTGCTTGTTTTCTATCAAAAGACAGAAATTGTATTGCAGAATCAACAAGATATGTTGATTTGCCTTTGCAGTTAACGAAACGTTTTTTTAATCTAGATGATGAATGTAACTTTGAAACCCAAGAAAACATTCCAATATGTGATCATCATTATTTTGAGCTGTATAAATCCAAAACAAAAATGTGTGCTGTATGCAGCAATAGTGTTGAATTATGCAAATTGACAAAAGAAAACATTTCTGATTTTGAATTGTGCAAAAGTTATAAACCATCACCGGTATGTGTTGGTAGTCTATCTGTAGAAAATAAATTGTGCAAAGAATGCTTTGCAAATATTGAAAAAAAAAGTGTTTTACTTAAATTGATAAATACTTGGAGAAGTAAAGGAGATATTCAAGAGCCAAATAGAAGCAATATATATGCTTTATCCCATTGCATTGTGTTCTTGTGTAAAGAGTTTTTGTCTGATAATGCTGTTTTGTTGAATGATGTATATGACATTTTTGCCAAATATCAATGTTTGTATTGCTCATACTGGCAAAACGAAGATCTGTCAGAATTGAAGAAAAATGTTTTGCGGTACATTTTAACTAAATTGTCAGAAGTGTTTTCAGGCAATTTATTAACATATTCATCAAATGCAAATCGAAAATTAGGAACAGCTTTGCACTACCGAAAAAATGATGCCATGTTTGCCTTGCTGAATGCACTAAATAAAAACAGTACAAAAACTGTGTCAGCTAGTGATGTGCAAAGTCAAATTAGCACTGCTGGTAAAATTACAGGGGAAGATAATTATACAATTCAAGAAAACAAATGTTGGACAACATTAAGACAAAGGTTAAACGATTTAATCTGCTTAATTATTGATAAACAAAATATTGGCGAAATATCTCTGGAAACCTTTAATCCATATGATTTTGTCACGAGTTACATGGATTCAGTTATATGGAATTTTTTTTACAAATTAATAAATCCAAATTGTGCTGTAAAAGATGGTGAATGTTACCTACCACAACCAAGCACAACTACTACAAATACACATAGTGTGTTGAGGTGCTTAAATCTGATAAGCTCTCTAATGTTCTGCATAGACAGTAGATGCAATATGCCAGTGCACACTCTGATTGCAGAAGTAGTTGATAAGTATACTGGTTCATCAAAAGAGTGTTTACAGATACTTAATAACATGGGTATTTGTATTTCCAAAGATACATTTCAAAGATACCAAAGTGTAATTGCTGCTAAAAGATCGGTTGCTGGGCCAACAATTTCCTCCAGTACATTTTGTTATGTGTCTGTGGATAATATAAATGTGCGTTACAAAAATGCGATGGTTAAAACCTCTGATACAACGCGAGGTTTTGATGGTACATCTGTTCAACTTGTTCATCCGAAACCCCAACTAAATATATTGCATGAAAATGAAAAAGGTGATTTTTTTAAAAATTCTTCGACAACTGAATGTGGTTTAGTTTTTAAAAAGATGCCATGTAGTAAAAGTAAATCATTGTTTCGTTCAGCTGTAATGTTGTTATCAAATGATCTTTTATTTCAGGACAGATCTTTTGATGGATTCTGTTTGAATAAATCAATGCATATTAATGAACAATCTCTTGTCAGTGAAATTGAAAAAGAAATAAATCTGTATACTGGTGAGCAATCGGATACGCTGGTAACTTGTAAATACAAGTCTAATCTGTCAAATAGACTTGCCATTTTATCTTACATTACAGGCAGTGATGTTGCTTTGTTTGAAAACGTGGATGATGTTTTGAATAAAACTGTTTCATATTTTAAACCAAATAGCAAGTCAAGACATGAGTTTAATTTTTTATTGACAGATAATGATTGTGTGATACCAATTGTAAAATTTGATCATTATTATAAAACAGTATCATTTATTTCAGCTGACATATTTTCTCTAGATCAAATATACAATTTTAATCATGATACTGATGAAACAGTAAAGCCTGTAACATTAGATGCAGTTCTTTGTACACTAAATAAAACACGCTTAGTACCAAAGTTAACAAGCAGATCTTTTGTATGTGATTTGGAGTCCTCTTTCTTTGATATGGCTATTAATCAGCCCATGGCTGTGAATGTAGAGACAGAATCGGTAGGAAATGCTACTTTACAGAGTCAGTTAATAGAAAATGTAACCAGTTTTAGCCCAAGTCAGTTGGCACAAAAAGGTGAAATAAAGGATGACATGTTTGTTTATTGTTGTAGAAAGTATTTAGTAGATAAGGATACTGATGATGAAATAAAGATTAACTTGTTAGAAGGATTTCAAACTGTTCAGTCAAAAAGGCACGAGCTTAAAACTGATCAAAGCAAAATTGAGTATTTATATGTGCTAGAAGAGAATGCTGATAACAAATATACAATTCAGCAGTTGCTTTTCAAATTGTATGGCTCACTAGGAATCCATAAAAGGTTGAATTATTTAGTTATTGTTGGTGATGGCAAAACATATGACCATCTAGTACAGTTAAAATCAGAATGGAAAAATGAACTAGAGTGGATGTTGCCTTTTATTGGCGACTGGCACACTTTAAAGAACTTCCAGACTGTTATTATGAAAAAATACCTTGACCTTGGCCTTCAACAACTGATTGATTTAATGCATAAGGGTGCACTAGCAAAAATAATTTCTACTGCTGGTAATTTTGAGAAAACTCATAGCTTTTTTCTTCAGGTATGGGAGTGTATTTTTAGGTTTGAACTCAATATATTCTTTGAAAATAGAAAAAATGAGAAAAGTGTTGAAATGCCTGATGTTTCTGAAGTGTTTGATATTATAAAGCGTTTCGCAATAACTACTGAACATTCATTTGACGAGCAGTTTTCAACTCTAAAAGAATTAACACGTGGAATACAGTCAGAATTTGAAGCTTATTTTAAAACTGTTTGTGAAAATAATGCTACTTGGAAAATATGGCATCAGTTTGTGCACGAAGATATGTTTATATACATAGCACACTATATGTCAATGAGAAGTGGCAATTGGAATTTAAGAAATATGTGCCTCAAGTATATGGCCAGAATGGCTCAGGTTGCGGGGTCTACATATTATAACAGACTCCTTCCGCAACATTTAACTGACCTTGAATTATTCCCTAAAGAAATTATTGATCATTTTGAATCTGGTGGGTTTACTATGAATGTTAAAGGTTACAATTGGCATTCACAGGCTCTGGATGAAGGACACGAGTCCTGCATAAACAAAGATATAAAGAAGGTATTAAATACAATGTCAAAGGCATCACTTTCAAAGTTTATACACTATATGCCTTCTTGTGCTATAACTCTGGCAAACATAAAAGATTTCTTGGGTATGAATGAACACAGACGATATGATATGTCATTAAGCATGCTGCAAGAAGTGGAGCTTAATATCTTGAAGTATATGGATAAAATTGAATCATCCATTTTGCGGTGTAACGTTGAAAAAGTCGAGACTCGGCGTATAAACCATTTGTTTAATTCAAAGCTTGTTGGTTCTGAGCTTCAAAATGAAAACCTTTTAAATTTGTATGATATAGCAGATGCGCATTTTAAACAGTATGTTTCAATCTGTATTAAATCTTCAGAATATGCATTTGCTCGTCAAAAAGTTCTGAAACTTACTGGATTTGGTGTTAAAAAGCAAACGTCATCTGGCTTAAAGAACACTTTAAAAGACAAACAACAGGAATTAAAAATGATGAAAATAATGATTGAATGGTCTCAGAGTCAAAATGTTCCTATACAGAACCTACAACAGTTTATTTCCATACCGAGAGCAATTGCTACTAGTGCTGGTGATATGTATAATCCTGGTAGTAAATCCAAGGTTAAGGAATTGTATCAAACACAATACCCAGACTGCTTTCCTTCCCGACTTAAATTTGAATCTGGTGATTGTTTGATATTTGATGCCATGTTTTTAGTTAATATACCTCCGATTCGAGTTTACCCTACATTTTCTGAGTATGTTCAAGTTTTATTTCAAAAATATGTAATGACATACTTCAATCTAGGATTAAAGGCAATATTTTTAGCTTTCGACTGTCAAAGTGACTTTGAACTCACACCAAAGGTATTCACTAGAAAAAGTAGAGATGGCTCTGAATTTTCAGAAACAGTAGACGACATTAAAAACTCTACGAGCCTTCCACAAAACTGGTTACTGTTTTTGAAAAACAGATTAAATAAAAAAAATCTGATAAACTTCATTTCAGAACAATTTCTAGTTTTAGGTGCGAAATATTTGAAAAAACAATTGAATCTTATAATTGGAGGAGGATTTCATGATCCTTCTATTTGCAAAAGAGTATCGAATGGTATTATTGAGGAAATGTGTCTATATCAGACAAATATTGATGAAGGTGATAGTCTTGTGTGGTTTTTTGCATTCAAATGTACATACACAAAAATAGTAATATATTCTCCTGACAATGATATTTATCATATTGGTTTAACCAAGATCTCAAACTATCCCGACAAGGTTTTTACTGTTTTGACGGATTTAATTGAAAGAAAATACATTTCCATGAATAATCTATGCCAACAAATAAAGGAAGACATTGTTTATATGGGGATTGATTGTGACATTATGTCAGTATTGCAGATGTTTTACATATGCACAGGATGCGATTACGTATCACACTTCTTTGGTCACGGAAAAGCGTCTTTTTATAAAACTCTAAGAAATCATTTTAAGTTTATAAATGAGAAGTTTGAGAATGGCTGTTCTGGTAATTTGGGTTGTTATTTAGAGACGCAGTATATGGAGGGATTTAATGCTTTCATACGGTTCATTTGTTGTGAATATCTTAAAAGTCATAGATACGCCTTTTCCAGTCCAACTACTGGTTTAACTTCTCCCGAGTCATTGTATCTATCAACCAGTAATGAAACCTTGACACAAACAGAAAACCATAAATTATTTTTAGAAAAGGTCAGAGATGGTTTAATATATCGTCAGGGTTCAGAAGAAAACTATATACCATCATATGAAGCATTGCTCTTTCATTGGAAGCGGTCCTGTTGGGTTGCTCAATTATGGAATCAGTGCAACTTAAATTCTGTAATTATTCCAGAAGTTAAGGAATATGGCTGGAAGGTCGACGGAAATCAATTGGAAATAATTTGGGATACTGCAGAAAACATTGAAACCGTTCATTCCAATGTTAAATTGTGGACAAAAGGTTGTTCATGTAGTAGAATGTGTATGAATAAAACCTGTGGTTGTAAAAAACAAAATAAGTATTGCGGTCCTGCTTGTTTAAAATGCCGTGGTGTTTGTCAGAATAAGGTATTAGAAGTAGCAGCAAATAACATGTCGATTGAAGTAGGTTTAGGAAGTGAGCTTGAAGGTAGTGACAGTGAAGTAGAAGATGCTAATGGAGACATTGAATCTTACAATGATACTAATACTGTTAATGAAGACCAGTTGTAGTCTTTTTTTTCTCTGTAAATCTACAGTTGTTAATTATCACATGATCTTAAGTTATTATAAGTGTTCACAAAGGAACACAATTTAATGTGAATTTAGTGGATTTTAGAATCTTTGACAACCACAGTCAAATGTATAATTAGTTTTGTCTTCTGACAACATGTATATAAAGCAATTACAATAAATATAATTTATTTTTAATTTGTTATTAGGTTTGTGATAACAGTTTTCATTCCTTTAATCTTCCTGTGCATGAATTGTTTTCCTTTTCTCCATTTTTTCCTACTTGGGTCCAATAAGGATGCTCTTTGCATGATCAAAGTCGATGCAGGATTGATATATATGTAGCACTACATTGCAGGCTTGCATGCAAGCCTTTATTGATCATGATAGTGTTCTTGACAAATGGCACATCATTATTATTTTGGACCTGGCAAAAGTAAGTTTTACTGTGGATTTTATCAGGAAACAAAATTTAAAACATGTCTGCAAAGAAACGGCACAATTTGTCATAATCTGGTTTAATTCAATGTTTGTATTAATCCTTGTTTCAACTTCTGAAAAACGGGCAAATTGATCTAACACGATTTACCATGACTCTATATGAATGTTTCTAAACGCTGTTAATATTGGGTTGCTTTTATTTAATGACCTTTTTATACGTCCGTCTGATGGGACATGTGATCACGCATGACGGGCGGGCGACAGCCGGCAATATAGTGTCTGCTCTATAACTGGAGTAGCTTTAATCCAATAATGATAAAACTTGGACACAATGTTTACGGCACAATTATAGCTTTGTCAAGTTCGATAACCCATGCTATTGCTCAAGAAATGCCAAAGTTATGGCCCTTTGATTTTTTGAAAATTGCCATTTTTTGCGATTTACTCTCAATAACTTTTAACGTTTATAATCCAGTCTTGATGAAACTTGGGACAAATTTATGGGCATATTATCTCGGTCAAGTTTGATAACCAGCCACATTGCACCCTTAATGCTGGAGTTATGGGCCTTTCATTTGGAAAATAGATGACAGTAATTGGCGACGTCGGTGTGCATAATGATATGCAAGAAATAGAATCGATCGTGGGTATCCGGTTCATTTATGGAAATTCCAACTCCCAGTTCCTGATCTTCACCGGATACCCATAAAAGGTTCTTATAATCTTACATGACACGTTACTCTTACATGAAACGTCATGACCCGTTGGTGATATCGCCTAATTCTAGCGTAAAATTAAATATAGTCTGTATGCCTGTACTAAGCGCATAATGGTAGAAAATAATCGATCGTAAGATTATCCATGGCCTCGAGGCGTCCTTGGTTACAATTCTGACCCTCGTGTGACAGTTTCATGCATATGCATAACATTTTTTTCTTTTCTTTTTTTTTTAAATTTTACAAAAATCAAGGAAGTCGGAGTATCTGAGAACCAAAAAAATCTCTGTCTTAATTTCTAATAATAAGAATAGATTGGAGCAAACTTTGTTTGCATATTACAAACTGTTGATTATATTGCATCAACATTGCATTTAAACTTTTTATTTCTGCATTTTAAAACGTGAAAATGTTACTGGTCCGAGTCCGTTTAAATGTTACTTATAGATTTCATTGACATTAGTCTTTATTTTTCTGCAGTTCATGAAAGAATGGCTGCCATTTCAAGTAAGTACTCAGTTTACTTGGTAAACATATTACTAATGAGTATAAACATTATGTATGTTTAAATGTTTTTTTCCATTAGAAAATTGTAAATGCATCTCCCAAATATATATGTGCTTACAGTACTGACTGTTTTTCACAAATGTTTTACCCAGTTTTAAGGACCATAACTAAGTAATAAATGAATTACTTCAATCCTGCGGAATATGCATTCTACTGGACTGTTGTAAATAATGTAATTATTAATAATTAATTGATTCATTCATCATTTTCATCATTATTCATGCTTGTGTGACATATTAAAGGAACACAGGACAATCTCAGGAAGTATTTTGAAAGCAAGTACTTAGTAAAAATTGGAGTGCTGTAAGGTATACACAATTATGTGAAAATATTGTTTTAAACAGACCTCAAGATTGCCGTGTGTGCCTTTAATTTGTCAATGAGTTGTACAAAACAGTTGATTTTTTTATATTTTTTTAAAATAGGTCCCACTGTTTTGCTTATTAGCGATAGCATATGTAAGTATGTGGCTGGTGTGGACGGGATGGAAGTTATGCCTTTCCCCGGTTTCACGGCAGTACGTCTAACAGGTGAGTGTAAGTCAAGCAATAGCTTAAGACGTAAAATTTCAACTGTTAGTCACATTATCATTCATGTTGGCACCAATGACATACATAGGTTAAGTCCCGAAGAAATTACCGCCAACATGAGTGATCTTTTTTTTGAAATTAAAACAATTAATTCTTCTGTTCAGATACTTTTTTCTTCCATTCTTCCAAGACCAGTAGATTTTGAAATAACAAATAGTAAAGTAAAGCAGACAAATGTACATATGCAAAAGTTTTGTAAATTTATGGGTTATTCTTTTCTGCACTCTTTTCGACCATTTGTTAACAAACAAGATGGCAAACCTTTTAGACACTTGTTTGCAGTTAGAGATGGTGGTCTACATTTAAATTTTGAAGGATCTTACATTTTAGGCAATTTTTTTTTACAATGCGTTAAAAGACTTCGCAATTGTTAGCTCTACTGGCCAAGCTTATGGGATGGTGTGTTGTCCGTCCGTCCGTAACTTTTACCTCGTTAAGACGATAGGGCCTTCATATTTCATCCGATCTTTACCAAACTTTACCAGATTGTTAATATCAATGAAAGCTCGGACAAGTTTGAAAACCAGCCAGATTGGACCATTTACACTGGAGTTATGGCCCTTGTTTTTCTGATATATGGTATTAAGAAGAAAGGGCCTTTATTTGGCCAGATTTCAGTGAAACTTTTCAGGGATGATCAGTACCAAGCCTATCGTCACCGTGTTCCGGTTGAATGATTTTGGAGGAGTTATGTTCCTTTAAAGGTTTTAATACACAAACTTTGTCCCGACTCGTTCTCCTGAACCCCTGGCCGGATTTAAACGAAACTTTTTAGGGATGATCCAGTTCCAGGTCTAGTTGTGCAAATCTTTGCCGTGTTTCGGTTGAATAATCTTGGCAGAGTTATGGCCCTTTATAGGTTTTAATACACAAACTGTGTCTGGACTAGTTCTCCTTAACGTCTCCCCGTATTTCAACGAAAGTTTACAGGGATGATCAGCACCAAGCATAGTTGTTCATATCATCGTCGCGTTACGGTTAACAGAATATTGGTTGTGTTATGGCCCTTTAAAGGTTTTTGATACAAAAACATTTTCCGGGCTAGTTCTCCTTAACCCCTGGCTGGATTTTAACGAAACTTGACAAGGATGATCAGTAACAAGCCTAGTTATGTATATCTTCACCATATTTGGGTTGAATGATTTTTGGCAGAGTTATGGCCCTTTAAAGGTTTTAATAGACAAACGTTGTCCGGATTAGTCTCTTCTGAACTCCTTCCTGGATTTCAACGAATCTTGATGAAGATGATCAGTACCAAGCCTCTTTGCACCTATAATCATTGCCGTGTTCTGGTTGAATGAATTTTGGCAGAGTTGTGACCCCTTAAAGGTTCTAGTTGCGTATATCATCACCATGTTAGAGTTGAACGATATTTGAAAGAGTTACGGCCCCTCATGGGCCTCTTGTGTTTTTAGCTCTACTGGTTGAAGACCACTAGAGCTTATGTGATGGTGCTTCGTCTGAACATCTTTCCGTAAACCTTTTGTTTAAAACTACATTATGTACTATAACTCGGATATATCATATATTTAAAAAAGCTGTTTCAGTGACCTGTTGAGTTTTGTGTCCTTGAGTTTTACCAATGTGGAACTCTTTGTGTATGTTGTAGTCTGGTATATAGTTAAGCATTAGGTGTTTTCATCATTATCTCGTTGTGTCATTAGTCTAAAAGAGGTGCATTCTGCAATAGACAGTTAACCTATGTGCAACAAATCCAAAGTTGAGTTTTACCAATTTAAAAACTGAACTAGTAAGGAATGCAGATGTTCTGAGGGCTTGATGGATCCTTTAGGCTTCTGCAGTAAAACTGAACTTGGATATGTTATACCTAGGTTATATATCTATTTAGTGGTTACTGCTATTTCTTCAGGCTTAGGATGTGTTACTCTGGTAGATAGGTTGTAGGTCGGTATATAGTTAATGTTTGTTAATAGTTAATGTTTGGTATTTTTAGATCACCTGAACGAAGGCTCAAGGTGAGCTATTGGGATCACTCTTTGTCCGTCGTTAACTTTTGCTTCAAATAACTTCTCAGAAACTCAAAATTTCATAGTGATTAGTCTAAAAAGGATGCATTCTGCAATGGACATGTTAACCCAGAGCTGTAGATAATTTTTGACTGTAATGAGTATTTACTCGTCAGATTCAAAATGAATGAGTAAAAAGCAACTCGTTCAGAGTAAACACTTGCTATAAAGAGTTCATGCTTTCAAAATGGAAGTAATAACAAACGAAACACGATATGACTTAATATTTAAGACACATGCTCGGAACAATTTTCATCATGTAAATATGGCATAAACTGTTCCACATGACAATACATACAGTCATACACATATAATACTCATGATTTTTAAAAGTTATTAGTTTTTGTAGTAAGTTGATGAGTAATGATACTCACAATTTTAAAAAACTGGGGGTTTTTGTAAAAAAAAGTATGAGTAAAATACTCAAAAACTCAGCTTATCTTATCTACAGCTCTGTTAAATGACCTATGTGCAACAAATCCAAAGTTGAGTTTTACCAATTTAAAAACAGAACTAGTAAGGAATGCAGATGTTCTGAGGGCTTGATGGATCCTTTAGGCTTCTGCAGTAAAACTGAACTTGGATATGTTATACCTAGGCTATATATCTATCTATTTAGTGGTTATTGCTATTTCTTAGGCTATGGATGTGGAATTCTTATGTATGTTGTAGGCTAGGATATATACTGAAGGAAAAAAGAAACACAACCCGGAAATTTTCACTATATTGTATGTATATACTATGCTGCTTTTAATTGAATGGTACATGGTTACCTTAGGCCTTTCCTTTCGTATTCGTGTTACAAAGTGAACTGTGATTAAAATGTCTACAACAGCACAGTTTTCGCCTAAAAATTATCTAACTAGCTGCAGCCCTTTTTTTTTTACCAAACATCTTAGGATTTCTCTGGCATATTACATGGAATAAAGTGTGCAATATATATATACATTATATAAAGGAAATTGCTGAGTTGCGTTTCTTTTTTCCTTTAGTATAGTTAAGTGTTGGGTATTTTTATCATAATTTCATAGTCATAAGTCTAAAAAGGATGCATTCTGCAATGGACATGTTAACCCAGAGCTGTAGATAATTTTTGACTGTAATGAGTATTTACTCGTCAGATTCAAAATGAATGAGTAAAAAGCAACTCGTTCAGAGTAAACACTTGCTATAAATAGTTCATGCTTTCAAAATGGATGTGAATAAAACGAAACAACTATTCAGATTAAAGGAAGTTAAGTAATAACAAAGGAAACACTGTATGACTTAATATTAGACACATGCTCGGAACAATTTACATCATGTAAATATGGCATAAACTGTTCCACATGACAATACATACAGTCATACACATATAATACTCATGATTTTTAAAAGTTATGAGTTTTTGTAGTAAGTTGATGAGTAATGATACTCACAATTTTAAAAAACTGAGGGTTTTTGTAAAAAGAGTATGAGTAAAATACTCAAAAACTCAGCTTATCTTATCTACAGCTCTGTTAAATGACCTATGTACAACAAATCCAAAGTTGAGTTTTACCAATTTAAAAACAGAACTAGTAAGGAATGCAGATGTTCTGAGGGCTTGATGGATCCTTTAGGCTTCTGCAGTAAAACTGAACTTGGATATGTTATACCTAGGCTATATATCTATCTATTTAGTGGTTATTGCTATTTCTTAGGCTATGGATGTGGAATTCTTATGTATGTTGTAGGCTAGGATATATACTGAAGGAAAAAAGAAACACAACCCGGAAATTTTCACTATATTGTATGTATATACTATGCTGCTTTTAATTGAATGGTACATGGTTACCTTAGGCCTTTCCTTTCGTATTCGTGTTACAAAGTGAACTGTGATTAAAATGTCTACAACAGCACAGTTTTCGCCTAAAAATTATCTAACTAGCTGCAGCCCTTTTTTTTTACCAAACATCTTAGGATTTCTCTGGAATACTACATGGAATTAAGTGTGCAGTATATATATACATTATATAAAAGAAATTCCTGAGTTGCGTTTCTTGTTTCCTTTAGTATAGTTAGGTGTTGGGTATTTTTATCATAATTTCATAGTGATTAGTCTAAAAAGGATGCATTCTGCAATGGACATGTTAACCCAGAGCTGTAGATAATTTTTTACTGTAATGTCAGAGTATTTACTCGTCAGATTCACAATGAATGAGTAAAAAGCAACTCGTTCAGAGTAAACACTTGCTATAAATAGTTCATGCTTTCAAAATGGATGTGAATAAAACGAAACAACTATTCAGATTAAAGGAAGTTAAGTAATAACAAAGGAAACACGATATGACTTAATATTAGACACATGCTCGGAACAATTTTCATCATGTAAATATGGCATAAACTGTTCCACATGACAATACATACAGTCATACACATATAATACTCATGATTTTTAAAAGTTATGAGTTTTTGTAGTAAGTTGATGAGTAATGATACTCACAATTTTAAAAAACTGAGGGTTTTTGTGAAAAAAAGTTTGAGTAAAATACTCAAAAACTCAGCTTATCTTATCTACAGCTCTGTTAAATGACCTATGTGCAACAAATCCAAAGTTGAGTTTTACCAATTTAAAAACAGAACTAGTAAGGAATGCAGATGTTCTGAGGGCTTGATGGATCCTTTAGGCTTCTGCAGTAAAACTGAACTTGGATATGTTATACCTAGGCTATGTATCTATCTATTTAGTGGTTATTGCTATTTATTTAGGCTATGGATGTGGAATTCTTATGTATGTTGTAGGCTAGGATATAGTTAAGCATTATATTTATGTTTCTATAAATTCTCCCTAATATTATACATGCTGTTTGGTGACATGGTGGCATCATTTGCATATCAAAGTTGAGTTTTGTGTCAGTAGTCTAAAAGAGATGTATTCTGCAATGGACATGTTAACCTATGTGCAACAAATCCACAGCTGAGTTTTACCAGTTTTAAAAACTAGTAAAGAATGCAGTTGTTTCGAAGGATTGATGTATCTTTTAGGCTTCTGCAGACCGGTAAAACTGAACTAGGATATGTAGTACACAGACTTAGGATATTGACTGAACTCTGTCTATAATTGTTGTATGTATGTGTGCATATATAAACACACCCAGTGACCCTTCATTTTGTATAAGGGGCGTCCGTGGCCAAGTGGTTAGAGTCTCTGACTTGAAATCACTTGCCCCTCACCACTGTAGGTTCGATCCCTCAGGGACATAGGAATCTTTATGTGAGGAAGCTATCCAGCTGGCTTGCGGAACGTCGGTGGTTCTAACCAGGTGCCCGCCTGTGCACGAAAATTGCCCATTTGTGACAGACCCTAGAGATGACAGATTTATGTTTATTATTATTTTATTTTGAAATTGAAATAAATCTTAAAATGAAACACACTTAATATTCTTACAACTTTGCTTCATATTGTTGAATTTCTTCATTATTTGGTCTCTTGACCTTACTGTCATTGATATATTGAATGAAAAAAATGAAAAACATTATATATTATCATTTCATTTTCATATTACAAGGAATCCTTCTGTATTGTTTGAAAGTCAACTGGCGACTTTTTCTAATACCAAAATTAACACCGCTCTTGGTCACATATTGAAACAATTGGTCAAAATGTTGTTCCCACCAACAGATTTCAGTCGATTTATATTGGCTATATGCACATGTGGCCAGTTGGTATCATCATGCTACAGCAGTATGTATATCTTCATCTAGCTGTATATATCTATGAGTTTTCAGAGGGCAGTCTATGTATTAACAGTAAAAAGTACATGTATGGTTGAGTTCTCTATGCAGCTTTCCGTACACTAGATGCGTGCGATACGACTGCAATAAAAATAACAGTCCAAGAGACGGAATCGCCTGCCTTATAGACGGGTGATACTGAATGAATTTTAACCTGACATGACAGTCATTCTGATACAAGTAGTGTTTTGCGGAGACTGTTGCCAGTCACATTATGATTAAATGATAAAAATGAAGTGAAATGAAAACAAATAAAAAATCTTACGCATTTACTCTGGCAACAACTCCATCCCAGGCCTCATTCTTTACCTCCTGGCCTCTGTCAGCCCCGCGGAAGTTTCCATAGATGGTGTCATAGCCCTCTATGACACCCTCTACCATGGCCAACTCCTCCTGTAGGGAAAAGTTGGTCTGTCGCAATCTTTTCACTTTGACAGGTGCAGCTGTCATTGTTACAGACGTTTCCATTGTTTGTTTACGTCTGCTGTTTTCATTGCTGAAGAGCGCCAAAATGCCGGTTACCGTATTTTTCACACGTCGTTTAACCTACTTCCGGTATAAAAGGGCGTCAGACTAGTCTAATGATATTAGAATTATTCGATTTCGTTTAAAATAAATCTTTATAATTGTCCCAGCATACTTAGCGATTTACTTACGTAAGTTTTTAAGTACTGTCAACTTAAATGTTGGTGGAACACAATTTCGCTAAGAATTCCTTAAATACTTAGTTAATTATTTTGGTCAGTTTTTAAGTAAAACTTAACGAAATGTTGGTGGAACCGGAGCCTGAAAACATGAATAAGTTTTGATAAACGGTTTTGTAGTGTGATTTTGTCATTATTTGGCGGGTTAGTTTCTTTAAACATATATAAATGTGCGAAAATATATCTTCACGATGGACACACAGATTGGTATAGACATCGCTGATCTCGGCATTATTTTGGGTTTTGCAACACGATTTCGCCATGTTTCCAAACTTTTTATTGTAAAATATGCAATTGAAGAAAAGTGGGGCTTCGTTTCGAGAAGCTTATTACGATATGTGTACTATAATGTACAGGGATTCGCTTCGTGCGAAGCTGACAGTAAGAACACCCTTTGCCAATTAAAGATTTTTTTGGCTAAAACCTCAAACACTTGATGTTGAATAATATGTAAAATTCCGTATAGCAGGTTACTGTCACTACTAATATAGACATCTGATTATTTAAAAATAATTATTGATATATCACCAACATGTACAATGTACCTTTAATATAAAGACCGTCGACGTCATTTTTTTCGAACGGGTATGGGATCAATAAAACAAGTATACTGAAAAAAATATTCAGATGACCAGCACATTTTATGTTATATTTCGATAGGAAATTAAATTTTCTGAATCCTACTAAAAGTTTGCAGTTGTTTATGAAGCCATTTAAAAGATAAGTGGCTTTAACTTCGTTTTTTCTTAAAATTCCACGGTAAAAAAGCGGCGAAAGAAATAGGAAATTCTATAAATAATAGTCTACAGTTTAGATGATATAATTTATATATCAGATGAAAGGTCTCGTCAGGACGAACAGCGTGATATAAAAAATAGGTGCATGTGACTAAACTAACACTCCGTGATGCAAAAAACGTTGACAATTGAGTGCGACGCGACTTTTATGATAAACGTCAAACATAGCCATATTTGAGATGTTATTATTAAAAACATGTTAACATGACGACAAAACAAAATTCATATTCAAATCGCAAATATCTTCAAATTTACAAATATGTATAATTCATATGCGTACCCTTAAATTTTCGAATAGGTCAATTCCCCCTTAAGTACATCCGTGTCTGGCCTAAGAAGAAGAGCAACACATTGTCTGGCTTTGAACTTGGCTGTATAGCAATAAATGAATAATTATGATGGTATCAGTTTCTCATGGTTAGATTCAAGATCTCCAATGACGACTACACAGACACATGCTATTTTAAATGGCTGATGTATATAATATTGGTCCTCTCCAAGAAGTTCATGGGCACTTTCAGCTAGGTGTTTTATATACACTATTTCAAATCTTCTCTTCTCTTGCTACTTGTTACAACCTTTTTCTAGGCGTGAATGATTTTTCCTGTATGTGAGATGGCATATAAAGCGAAATATTCTTTCCACGTTTCTCACGAGTTTGCGCTATTAGATTTATTTCGTACTGCTCAAAAACAACATGAACGCTTTCGATATCCATACTACTGTATAATTATGTGCATTGGAAACAATGAAGCCATGTAACTTTTTGTTTGTTTTACTGAAGACGACATCGGCTGTAAAATTTGAATAATTGCCATGCCGTCGCAATGATGTTACCACTTCATCGATACTCCTTAAAACCTATACGGGGTTTTTTTTCTTCATGTTTTCCATGATATCGGCCTTTTTGTTTGCAACCATTTTCCCTCATCACACAACCTTACCTTGATGCCTTACTAAATCAAAGACAATGACAAATAGTACGATTATGTGAAATCCAAATAAAAAGTATCATAATTAATGAGGAAGAGATGTATTTAGGGCTAATGACCATACAATAAAAAAAAATACCCCACTGGAAAGAGTTATGACTTTTGAGAATGCAGCTGTACCGTTGAGCAAGGCATCAAAAAACTCTTAGTGAGCTCCTCCTGCTCTACGTTTACTATTAAACGTTCAGTAAAACATCTTTAAGTTGACCTGGGACATTCATTGTGAGTTTCGTCGTTTGTTTGTTTGAGTGTAGGTCTAATTACACTAAATCAACAGGATGTGTTAGCGTGGTGCAGTCGAAAGTAGTTCTGTATTAAAGAGTGATAATCTTTTTTTCTTTAAAAACTTTTTTTAGTGATGGTTCCTGTTATTTTTTGGCTATAACTGTATTCTGGACATGTTGTTGATATTTGAAAATGCAGCTCATCATGTTTTTGACAGTTTTTTATATAAATTTGAGAAGTGAAAGTAGACAGGGTATGAAAGTGCAAGGGGTAAAAATAGTGTTGAGCTTTGACCCGGTGTTAGTATAACCTGTAGTGTACACGATGCTGTATTCATTTGGTGATATGAACAACTTATTGCACTATTTTCCAGTGGGTTTTCTTCTCTTTACTTTTTTCTGCGTTATTGTATACGAGTGTCGTCCGGGTGGCAATTTACACCACCGGGATTTTACTGTGAATAATAACGAATTTATGAAAAAACAAATAATAGCGCAAGAAACTCGTTTTTTTATAGATTCCCAATAAGATATCGTTGATATATTCTGTCTTTCACCTGGGAACCCTGAGGAGCTTAATTGGGTCGGTCGGAGGGCAATTTGTCCTGTAGGATTCTATCAGCATATAGAGAAATATAAAAAGATCGGACAGGGAAAGCAGCATTCAAGGAGGACAGTCAACCACAAAACACAGAAACAAACACGCAAACAGACAAACAAGAAGGCAAAAGCAACAATAAATGCAAACGACATCACAAACACAAAAGGGTTGACAATAGGGCTACCGCCTTGGAACGGTCAGTGGCAAAGTAGGCCATTGGTTTAAACCGGTTCTAGGGTGCACCAAACCTCACACTTACCCTACTGTCATCCCATTAAAACAGGACAGTGTAAATAAAGAAATCCCCGCCATGATCTAATCTCTAACCAACAAGGCAGCATCAATAGGCAATATAAGTAAAACACAAATATGCTCGTGTAAATATAATACAAAAAAAAAAGCCTAGAAAGCCACAATGAAGGTACTCAATGACTTGACAGAAGCAGAGCAACAAGAGAATAAACCATTAAGGGCACGACAAGAAATATCATAGACAAACATCAAACGCCACCGTCCCATTGGGCTTTAGGTAGGCGTCATCATAGGGTCCACAGCCGGTCCGGTCATCGTACAATTAAAGAGGTAAGCATAGTGGCGAACTGTAAAAGGGTCCACCACCAAGCACGCAGTACGTTGCAAAATGATTGGGTCATAACTTCTTTTGATAAACTTTTTAACAAGTTTAACAAAGATAGTATGAAAGTGATCATAACCAAGAATCTTACGAAGTTTATAAATCACATCACCATAGAAGTCAGGTTGTGATAGTCCTTGTCGCAGAAGAGTCCTTAAATTACTTTTATATTTGGAAAGAAGATCAGGGTTACGATAATAAAATTTAGCAAAGGTTTTTTCGAAGTTTATGGTAACGGTAACCCTGATTGAGTAGCTTTTTAGTTATACAAAGATTACGAATATTAAAGTCCTCAACTCGAGTACAAGCTCTTGAAAAACGAATAAGCTGAGACACATACACCCCATAAGAAGTTGCTCGGGGAACATCCCCATCCAAGTGGGGATAATTAACAATGTCAAAATTAAAATCATCTCTCTTGTCATAGATTTTGCTAATTATTTCACCATTTTCAATCGAGAGATCTAAATCAAGAAAAGAAGCGTTATTATCAGATATATTAGCTTTGTTACAATATAGGTTTATTCTGGTCTTCACAGCAGGTTTAATATAACAGAGAGTTCACATAGTATTATTATGTGCTCGAAGAAGGTTGAGCTACAAGTCAGTACTGCGGAGTTTGTAGTTTTTGAATATAGATGAACGTACTGCAGTTCGACAGACGAGCTGTAGTAACGTACTACGTAAGAGAATAAACCATTGAGAGCACAACAAGACAAGACTGCAGAAAAACTGTAAATGGGTCCACCACCAAGCAATCAGTGCGTTGCAAAATGATAGGGTCATAACCTCTTTTGATAAACCTTTTAACAAGTTTAACAAAGATAGTATGAAAGTGATCATGACCAAGGATCTTACGAAGTTTGTAAATCACGTCACCATAGAAATGAGGTTGTGATAGTCCTTGTCGCAGAAGAGTTCTTAAATTACTTTTATATTTGGAAAGAAGATCGGGCTTACGATAATAAAAGTTTGCAAAGGTTTTACGAAGTTTATGGTAACGGTAACCCTGATCGAGTAGCTTTTTAGTTATACAAAGATTACGAATATTAAAGTCCTCAACTCGAGTACAAGCTCTAGAAAAACGAATAAGTTGAGACACATACAACCATAAGAAGTTGCTCGGGGAACATTCCCATCTAAATGGGGATAATTAACAATATCAAAATCAAAATCATCTCTCTTGTCATATATTTTGCTAATTATTTCACCGTTTTCAATGGAGAGATGTAAATCAAGAAAAGAAGCGTTATTGAAGAATAAACACCTTTATTAAAGAGAGGTCACACTTTTATATTATTTCGTATTGTTGCGTATATATAGAATTTAAAAAACTATTTTCACATGTAATTTGCTTAAAAAGGATAAATATATTTTAATTTGTTTTCTTATCTTTACCTACTTTCAATAGAATGTGCGTGTAATGATTAGAATGACTAAATGTTTGCTTCCATATGTGTTATACGTTTTTGAGGGTTGAACTATTGAACTGTTATATGTTTACGTGACTTTCGTAACCATTTTGAATGCAATCAAATACACATAAAAATATTGGTGGAGTTAATCCATGACATACATCCATTTTTATATCAATTTAGAACATTTTCTTAAAAATTACCTCCCTTTATAAAACAATAGTTTTACACACTTAAGCTACCGAACTAAAAATACTATCCTGGCTTAAAGAAGCGTAAGACATTGACCTTAATCCGTTTAAAATTACCTATTACATGTTTTAATTTACAATATGCAAACTTTTTAAACCGAAATTAAGGTTTTATTTCATACCCCAGCCAACCCCGTTTTTTCTTCTTGGAGAAGGGGTGGGATGGGGAGAGAAATAATCAGCTACATAGTCATCAGGTAGAGCATATTTATTAGTATTGGTATCCTGGGATACGTTGTCTGCTTTATTTTTTGCCCTACTGTTAAAATGCCCATTTAAAAGAATATGATAGTGACCATGTGTTTCGTTATGAACATGTAAAACACAATCAAATAATCTATCGAAAACATCATGTTCAACTAATTGTTGCCGTCCTCTGCTCTCTGGTAAAATATAGCATAAACCTACAAATAAATTATATGTTATATGTAATGTGTGAACTTTAATTTTGATACATATTATATCGTCTTCGCTTTGGAGAAAAAACATAGTTTTACTGTATCGTTAGTTACGAAAGTACCATATGTACCACCAAAGTCACGTTTACTGTTACGAGTTTTCTTCGTTCTGTTTAAAAGGAAACATCAAAAAAAACTCATGACATAGTAACACATTAACATATTTACGAGGTTTCTGTACAAAGTACTATATCATTGTTATTAAATAAAGAAATTAATTTTGTAGATTCTGTAGATTTAAGTTTATTTCTCCGCTTCACGCTTTGACACTTAACCTTGAACATTAAGCAAGGAAACACAAATGTTCACCTTCTCCTGGCCGTCCTAATTGCGTCGCTCACATTGGCAATCGTGAAAACTCGTCCAATCCCGTCATTTTTCGAAATGCCAGAAGGCAACGGCACATAAAATATCATCACTGCTGTAGCACTGCTTTCATGAAAATAAACTATAGATGGAACAATTGGCTAAATGACATTGCAAAATGTTGAAGATAACTTTGATTTTGAATGCAAATTCGTTTTTGCTGGAATCTGATGCGCGTGACGTAACCAACATGGTGACCTTCGATATACTTTCGTATAATGCTGAGATTAGACGATTGTCTATTGTTCTCAAAACGACTAGCCCATTGTCTAATGTTCTCAAAACGACTAGCCCATTGTCTATTGTTCTCAAAACGACTAGCCCATTGTCTATTGTTCTCAAAACGACTAGCCCATTGTCTATTGTTCTCAAAACGACTAGCCCGTCGATCACGGTGATTGTGATATTCGCTGACGAAAATTTGCCGCGACTGACGCGCTCTCTAATATTAACAAATGGACAAATGCAAATTATGTTCAAAACTTTTCGGGACTCCGTGAGTTTTAAAAAATTCAAGATTGCCATGTGTCCCTTTAAATCATCGGTTGCATTGCTCGACACATATGAAAGTATCGATTCTTACGGAGGGCGGGAGGTATAAACTACTGCTTCTAACCAGGAAAAATGGGGTGGTGTGTCTCTAACGCAAAAAATAACGACCATCATATATCCTCAAATATGCTAAAATGACGTAAAACACCATTCAAACAAAAAAATAAACATCGATTTCAAAGCTCAATTATTTTAGAAGTATTGCCATGACTGGCCTCACGTCACGTGTGGTATAAGCGTTAACATAAAAGCGCAATATGTGTTTTACTTAAAAATCTTGAATAAAGTAAGTATTATATGAATTATAGTTGGGATTTAATAAACTCAATATTAAGACCAAATATAAACCCGCTGGAAATATTTTATTTTTATCTAACATGGATTTTTATGTATTTTATACACATTTTCGAGAGATTGAACTTATTACAAACACATTCTCACAACTTACATTGTACGTCTATCTCTCAGCACCAAACGAAAAAATATACAGCTTTATCGTGTTTCTAACAAGTTCAATGTGTTGTTGAAACGTAACGTTGCCTTAAAATAACGTAATTTTTTCGACGTTGAAAATCGTGTAAAATGACGTTCTAACGGTTGAAGGACGTGCCGTCAGAGGTCTATATATATATAGCTTTTTAAAAAAACTCCTGAATAGCCTATCAGCATTGAGTATTTTCATCAAACATGTTAGATATGTCATTTAAATATACATGGCTAAGTCAAAGTTATAAACCGCAGAGAGAAGAACTAGATTGCTATTTATAAACTATTGTTAATCACACAATATTATTCCGCATTAAACAGCAGTGCATACCATATACCGCGCATGAATATATGCTCGTAGAATATTCCGGCTCTACCTTTGTACGTGAATACCGATTGTTGTGTTCTGACTTGATGCATTTGATGCGGTATGCCGGTGTGAAACACTTGATGCTGTATGTCGATGCAATGCATTTTATACGTATGCCAATGTGAATCATTTTATGCATTTTGATGTATGACGATGCGATACATTTGATGTGGTATGTCGATGTGATACATTTGTTGCTGTATGCCGGTGTGATACATTTGATGTGATGTCAATGTGATACATTTTATGCGGTATGTCGATGGGATACATGTGATGATGTATGTCGATGTGATACATTTGATGATGTATGCTGGTGGGATACATTTGATTACGTATGTCGATGTGAAACATTTGATGCGGTATGCCGGTGTGATACATTTGATGCGGTGTGGCGATGTGATACATTGCATGTGGTATGCCAATGTGATACAGTTGATGCTCTATGTCGATGTGAAACATTTGATGAAGTATGCTGGTGGGATACATTTGATGAGGTATGCCGATGTGATGCATTTGATGCTGTATGTCGATGTGAAACATTTGATGCGGTATGATACATTTGATGTTGTAAGCCGTACATGTCTGTACCCACTTGAGAAATTTGATGCGGTATGTCGATGTGATACAACGTTTAAGTTGTTTATTTATCGCATCAAAAACTGAACACACATGCTTTAAGTATAACAATCACAGTATATTCAACAAAAGAAGTCACGACTGTCCACTCCCGTTGCCATATGAAGATGCTTGAACTGGCGGGTAAGCGGGTTCAACTGGTGCAGAATCTTCAGTCGTATGACCATGCGCAGGAGGTTTATATGTGCCGGAAGGATACGCTTGTCCGAATGGATAGGCCGGTGGTGGACCATACGCTGGAGCGGCGTTAGGAAATTGAGACGCTGGATAAAATGCCGACGGTGGATGGGGATAGGCGTAGCCAGCAGCCCCTAAAAACGTAAAGTAAAGGTGAGTAGCCGAGATAATTTGCATCATAATTTAAGCAAGACGAATATGTTAAGTAAATAAAATAAGTATTACACACAGTAGTTTGACCTATAAAGGAACTATGGAAAATCTAACATAATATATTTTAAAAACAATTAGATCTTTACCGGTGTAGACGACCGTGTTGGTATGTTGTGATGGCGTCGTTACCATGACACCGGTTCTGTTACGCCTTTTCTGAGAGTAATAGCAACATATCGCCATAACAACAACAATGACGAACAAAGTCAGTGAGGCAAAGCACACGCCGAGTATGACGCCGACAGACCTGTAAATACACGAAAACCCGGCGATAACATACAAGAGTGTGTACAACAGATATTCAGGCAGGTGTTCGCTTCATAACTTTATTTATTGAATTTTATTCGTCTAAAGTGCACATACCCCTCCAAAGTGAGCTCTTGCCCCCGCCGCAAAAGGTTATTTGATTTAACTACTGAATAGACCAAACTGTCTTTTGCGACAGAGGAAATAGCGCACATTGTAAGGGAATGTGCGCTTTATTTAAACGAAATGCTTTAAATATTAATAAAGTCATGAAGAAAAACCCTACCTGAATCGAGCGCTTTGTTTACCTATTTTGTCATGAGCCCGATCGAAACGTCACGTGGTTTCGCTACCCAGTATCCAACCATCGCGCAGGGACATTGTAGCCACTTATCCCTGCCACCACACAAATCACGTGACGATAGCAGAGGCCATGTGATTACAAAAAATGGCGATACACTAGGTAATGCTTGCTACAGCAAACTCTTACCGTAACCAACAGGCAATTGACAATAACATCGATCATCACCTTCGAGAAGATGTTGAATTGATTTGTTTTTATATAAATAAATTATTTTTGTACCCAGATACCGTTTTTCACACTATTTTCCTATATTATGAACAAAGCAAGTTGAAATATTGGCCTAAAAAATATTTAACCAAAAAGTTCAACCTAGCTAGATTTCAGCTATAAATGTGTGTGGTGGCAGTGATTACTGTAACAGAAAGGGGAAGTAACCACTGCGGGAAGTTTGCCCTGTATCTAGTTCTGACATGTTTGTGTATTTTTGCCGTGAGTCCGATCAAAAAATCACCACATGGTGTCGCTACCCTGTGAGGTATATGTAATAGATAGAGTATGGTTTGGTTTAAACAGTATTTATTCAAGAAATGTGATGAACAATGTTTCGATAGTACATGTACAGGATTTGAAAACAAGCTTTCGATGAAAACTTATGTAAATTCATCTCCTTAATATTCATATTATTGCATAAGATACGGCTGACATTTTATGTGTTATAAATGTTAGCATATGATGTAAAATAGCATTTGATGGAATTTAACAATTAGAAATAGTGATTGTAAAACAGATACAGTGCACGAAAGACCAGGTCCTGTCATATTATTATGTTGTCCATTATTGTGTAGCTGATTAGTAATACGTTTGGACCTGACCGATCGATAAGTAACATGAAAAAAAAGAAAACAAGCAAAATGTATAACAAGAATAATTTCACCAGTCACATCAGTTCCCAGGAATAGGCTCATTGCTATCTAGTTTGTAAATCGTTTCGTTGCTAATATGTACGACTGGACTTCTTTGAAAACGTGGGCGTTATGTTGGTCCGAAAGGTTATTTGACCCAAACAGTACAATCTGTTGAGATAAAACACATGGTAAGTGTGTAAAGAAAGCTCGTCTTTGATCAATACATCTCGGACAAATTAATAAATAGTGATATGCTGTTTCTATTAGACCGCAGGTGCAGTTTGGATTGTCTATAAGAACGCTTGTGTAAATGTTGACCAAGGGAACTACATTCAAGTCTAAGTCTAGCATGTAATACTTGTCCTTGGCGGTCTCCAGTATAATAGTATGTTGGGGGTTTGGATAAGTTAGAGTTTAGGGATGACTTGAAAATTTGTAAGGTGGCGCTGTTCCTTATGTCCTCGTGTATGGTGTTCCAGTTGCGAATAACTGATGGGAGAAAAGAATCCCGGTATAAACTAGTCCTCGCAGGTACAACTGAAATGTCATTATTATTTCTTAGGTTATAACCAGTTCGATCGTACACCTGAGGCGGAATCAGTTCACTTAGGTAATTCGGAGTAAGGCTGTTACGCATTTTGTAAAATAATATGAGTTTGTATTTTTTACGTCTATCAGCGAGAGTTTCCCATTTATTTTCCTCATACATTTTAGCTATACTGCATAATTTGGCTGCACCAGTCACTAGTCACGCTGCCTCGATTGCTTCAACAGATTTATTTTGCTCTAGGGTACAGTTATCCCAAATAACATTACCGTACTCTAATAATGGATGTATAAATGAAATGTAAATGCGTTCTAAAGATCTTCTGTCAAGAGAGAATTTCAAGCTTCTAAGTATACCTATTCGTTGCCACGCACGAGTAACACTATTATCAATTTGAGAACGCCATTTGCCATCGTTATCGAAAGTTAATCCCAGATGCTTGTGGTTATCGACTTCTTGTATAGTAATATTGTTCATAATTAGGTCTGGGTGTAAAGGTTTATTAAGTTTTCGTGTAATTGTAAGGGTTTCAGTTTTATTAGGGTTAAAATCGACTAGCCATTGTTTTGACCATAAGTCTAATTTAGTTAAATCAGACTTTAGAATACTGGCTGAGGTTTGTGGGTTGTCAACGATTATGTATAAACTAGTGTCGTCAGCAAATAACATAATGTTGCTGTCAATGTCGGATACAATATCATTAATATAGATTAAGAACAATATCGGGCCTAATATAGAACCTTGCGGGACACCAGCTTTAATGTGTGACCAGGTAGAGTTAGTGTTGTTTATGACAACGCGTTGTTTTCTGTTTGAAAGATAGGAACAAAACCATTTTAGGAGACTACCCCTTATACCTATTGATTTTAATTTGTGCATAAGACCTGTATGCCATACGCGATCGAATGCACTGGATATGTCGCAAAATACTACACGAATGTCTTTACCATTATCAAGGGCATGGCAGAAGGCGTCGTAGATAAACGTTAGCTGTTTAACTGTTGAATCGCCTGGTATGAAGCCGGATTGAAATTTTGTGAGGATACTATTCCTGATAAGATAACTAAGTAAAACTTTCAATATGCAACACCCCATTATTTTACTAATACAACTAAGTAGGGAAATCGGTCTGTAGTTCTTTGGATTGGAAGGGCCTAACTTTTTGAAAACTGGGATGACATTTGCAAGTTTCCAAAACTGAGGGTAATGCGAATGTTGTATGAGACGGGTAAAATAAACGGGAAAGGGTAGTGACAGTGCAGAGTATGGTTTCACTGAGTTGGTTAATTTAAACATCGAGATGGGCGTACCACTTCGACGTAAACCGACGTCATGAGAAAAGTCTAATGATTTGACCATCCGTTAACGTTTTTAAAAACAGCACTCTCCTACGACTAGGATAACACTGGCTTTATACTGTTGCTGATAAGCCACTACTGAATAACTGGAACATTGAGCAGATATTTAACCTCCAGTCGTATGATTGAGTAGGGGAGTTCAAAAAGGCAATCCCTTCTGTATTGCTTTCACATTAACGTGAGAAATCACTCTTACCATTCTTTACAGTTGAAAGTAGTTCCTTGGCTTAGCGACGTGCAATATCGGGGCCTTGTCAACGTGCAATACCGGGCCATTGTCAGCGTGCACTATCGGGGCTTTGTCAGCGTGCAATATCGGGGCATTGTCAGCGTGCAATACCGGGCCATTGTCAGTGTGCACTATAGGGCATAGTCAGTGTGCAATACCGGCCATTGTCAGCGTGCACTATCGGGGCTTTGTCAGCGTACAATATCGGGGCATTGTCAGCGTGCAATACCGGGCCATTGTCAGCATGCACTATCGGGCATTGTCATGTGCAATATCGGGGCATTGTCAGCGTGCAATACCGGGCCATTGTCAGCGTGCACTATCGGGCATGGTCAGTGTGCACTATCGGGCATTGTCAGCGTGCAATACCGGGCATTGTCAGCGTGCACTATCGGGCATTGTCAGTGTGCACTATCGGGCATTGTCAGCGTGCAATACCGGGCATTGTACGCGTGCACTATTGGGCATTGTCAGTGTGCAATATCGGGCATTGGCAGTGTGCACTATCGGGCATTGGCAGTGTGCAATATCGGCCATTGTCAGCGTGCACTATCGGGGCTTTGTCAACGTGCAATATCGGGGCATTGTCAGCGTGCAATACCGGGCTATTGTCAGCGTGCACTACCGGGCATTGTCAGTGTGCAATATCGGGGCATTGCCAACGGGGCCTTTTGGCATGGTCGCTGACATTTCCGTTGTATTTGCACAGTACAGCACAGCACACACACACAAAATCTTCTACAACACTAAGTACTGTATTTATTATTGTAGCTCAGATCAATTATCTCTGCAAGTTATTTCTATCGTGGGCGCCATCATTTGTTTGAAGATTATATAACTGCACCGAACCGCGAAGAACAAAAATCAACATTAATCTGCGAAAATAACACAGATTCTTAAAAAATATTGGGTAGGCAATAGGTTTATATATATATGCAGAAAACAACATGAAAAAATCAAAAAAACATTGAATTTATATTGAGAAATATTACTTGGAACTCATTCTTTTGGCGTAGGGTGACTCATAAGCTCGTCATTTCCGCCAAAGTGAATAATTCTTCTTACAAGTTCAAAACTCTATAAATATTGCACAATTACCTCAATTTAGAATAAACCAGACAATGTGAACGTAAAAGATACATATATGGCTATTGATTATAAATGTATTTTTTCATAAAGTTCTATTTTTGCCTGCTAAATCTTAATGAACATATTTCTTGACTACAAAATGTACACCAGCTTACATTTGTCTGTGTGGAGACATTTCAACGTTTGAAGATATATACTGATAAAAATAAGTTTAGCAAGTAAATTGCATGGCAAATTCATTTGCGCATATTCTAGACTATGCGTGGCAGAGGTCATTAACAATATAATTAACATAGTAAGCAGATATATGCAGGGCATTGTGTTTGAAACGATATCTGCGAAAAAATAAAAAAATTGTTTTAATCTACCTGCTTTACAGATATTATAACTTCGATCTTATTTCAATGTAAAGGGGGGCAATTTCAAATTTTTTAAACTTTGTTCGTTATTGCATTATAATGACAAGGTTAGTATCCAGAGTTTGCGGTTTTTATAAGTTGAAACCCAAAACTGTTATTTAGTGACGTTTAACCATGTTCTTTTAAATTATCAGATTTGTATTTTTAAATATGAAATACGCTGTTTTAACTAAATGGGAGATAACTCTGATACTTACATTGGATCACAACTAATTAGCGAAAGAGAAGATCACCCTATGTCATGCAAATGTATTATAATACATATCATTCAATTTCTTTAAGCTAAATGTACATAAGGACTTGCTAAACTTTTTTTTCAGTATATATAAAACCTCTCAGTCTGTTTGTCCTCTAAACGATTTATAGAAAAGCATCAACGAAAAGACTTTTAAATCAATAAACCATTATCTCTCCAACAAAAATACTTTATTTACTGCAAATAATTATGTTGTTTTATATGCATATACAAACGTTCAAGATAGAAACGACATATTGGGGACACACCCTTAAAACTGTTCAACGTTTCAGCTCGAATATGGAGGGAGGGGTGGGACGGGTGGGGACGATCGCCGTGACCTACTGTTGACATATTGTTTATAGTAAGGTAATCCGGCGATTTAGTATTCATATGCATGGAGCATTGATTTGGTTTTAAAAGTTGTTTATAACTTAAACAAGAGATATTGGTATATATATAGGTCACTGGAAACTGCGTTCGATGTCATTTAAACTAATAAACAGGTAAAACGCACATAGCTTTGTAGCATCGTCGTCGACATTTCCTTTGTATTTGCACAGTTGTAAATGATTTAAATGAAAATAAAACCTGTCACAAACCTGATGTTCTCTAACAACCAGAGATCGGACGTTAGAGTATGGAAGACAGATGAAATGGACACAAAACAGATGGAATATGGTCTCATCCCTTTGGTTGATTTAAAACCTCGATGGGATACGCACATCTCGATGTAAATTTAAATCAACCAACTCCATGAGATTATACTCTACACATGGCTTAAAACAATGGTCATACACTAGAAGGGTTCACTGTAGGATCATATATAATGGGGCGGGAGGCGATCTAGAAGAGGAATTGGTGTCAGTTCAACAAATACAAATGAAAACCTTCATAATGTGCGTCGGTTTCATATGAAATGTACATATGCTTGGTACCTTTCGTAAATTGTTATTACCGAAACTGTTCGGTCTGTAAAGCTCCCCGATTGGGTTGCATTTTTTTCCGTCAGTCATTACGCTTCATTTTTCTCTTTATTCGAATACCGACAAACCTCGTGGGACTCAATGATCGTCCCTCGGGTTTTCTGGTCGTACCCTAGATTTGTTTTCTCTTGGGCTACAACTGCTGTGGTTGTTCAGTACAATGCCGGATACATCCTGAGGTGTTTCTAATTATTTTTTTTTATAGATCTTTACAATAACATATACGTTTATCGTTTCCTAAGTTCTCTGGATGTTGACTTTATTGTTAGAGATTTTCTTTTGACGGGATGTATTTTTATTTACATTGTATTGTCAATTTGAGCGTTGAAGACAGGATAATAGCGAGGTTGTGTACACTTAAAATCTATTTAATTTAAGCTAACAAGTAGGTCTTATTGCCTACTAATCGTTCCAAGTCGGTATATGAGACTTAACGCATCATATGAATTACTGGTAATAATTTATAAAACAAAACTAGACGAGTCGTCGAGTTTTCCAGATCAAACTATTTCATTAACAATAATTAAATTGTACGGATAATAAGACCTAGTGAAGTGCATATGCACGTTGGTTGATGAATCCGAAACACATTGAGATGGTTGGATTTCGATTTGGATTTGGATTGACATCCAGAATACTTCCAGATCGCCTCCAGTACCTTTAAGGGTTTGGTTGATACTCTGATAACCTACGTCATATTATATAAACATCTGGTGAAACCTGAGATCCAAAAAGTATGAATGCTAAGATTGTCGTTTGCTTCTTTAAGATCACATGAGCTAACTTAAGCTTCGCTCAGGTAAGCATTAAACTAATAGCAAAGTAAAACGTATATATGCGTGTTATGGAATTTAGATATTTTTATTATTTTATTTAACGAAAACATGTTCTATTGAGCACGCTGTTTGCTTCAATTGAGAATGCTGTTTGCTTCTATTAAGAACGCTGTTTGCTTCCATTGAAAACGCTGTCTGCTTCTATTGAGCACACTGTTTCCTTCTATTGAGCATGGTGTTTGCTTCTATTGAGAACAATGTTTGCTTCTATTAAACCGCTGTTTGCTTCCATTGAAAACGCTGTGTGCTTCTATTGAGCACGCTGTTACCTTCTATTGAGCATGATGTTTGCTTCTATTGAGCACGCTGTTTGCTTCCATTAAGAACGTTGTTTGCTTCTATTGACAACGCTGCTTGCTTCTATTGAGCACGCTGCTTGCTTCTATTGAGAACGCTGTTTGCTTCTATTGAGAATGCTGTTTGCTTATATTGAGCACTCTGTTTGCTTCTATTGAGAACGCTGTTTGCTTCTGTAGAGAATGCTGTTTGCTTCTATTGAGCACGCAATTTGCTTTTATTGAGAACGATGTTTGCTTCTATTGAGCACGCTGCTTGCTTCTATTGAGAACGCTGTTTGCTTCTATTGAGCACGCTGCTTGCTTCTATTGAGAACGCTGTTTGCTTCTATTGAAAATGCTGTTTGCTTCTATTGAGCACGCTGCTTGCTTCTATTGAGAATGTTGCTTGCTTCTATTGAGCACGCTGTTTGCTTCTATTGAGCACGATGTTTGCTTCTATTGAGAACGCTGTTTGCTTCTATCGAGAATGCTGTTTGCTTCTATTGACAATGCTGCTTGCTTCTATTGAGCACGATGTTTGCTTCTATTGAGCACGCAGCTTGCTTCTATTGAGAACGCTGTTTGCTTCTATTGAGAATGCTGTTTGCCTATATTGAGCACTCTGTTTGCTTCTATTGAGAATGCTGTTTGCTTCTATTGAGCACGCTGTTTGCTTCTATTGAGAATGTTGTTTGCTTCTATTGAGAACGCCGCTTGCTTCTTTTGAGAACGCTGCTTGCTTCTATTGAGAACGCTGTTTGCTTCTATTGCGAACGCTGTTTGCTTCTATTGAGCACGCATGTTTGCTTCTATTGAGAACGATGCTTGCTTCTATCGAGAACGCTGCTTGCTTCTATCGAGAACGCTGTTTGCTTCTATTGAGAATGATGTTTGCTTTTATTGAGCACGCATGTTTGCTTCTATTGAGCACGCTGCTTGCTTCTATTGAGAACGCTGTTTGCTTTTATTGAGAACGCTGTTTGCTTCTATTGCGAATGATGTTTGCTTCTATTGAGCACGCTGTTTGCATCTATTGAGAACGCTGTTTGCTTCCACTGAGAATGCTGTTTGCTTTTATTGATCACGCATGTTTGCTTCTATTGAGAATGCTGTTTGCTTCTAGCGAGAACGCTGCTTGCTTCTATCGAGAACGCTGCTTGCTTCTATTGAGCACGCTGTTAGATTGTTTCTATTGAGAACGCTGTTTGCTTCTATTGAGCACGCTGTCTGCTTCTATTGAGAATGATGTTTACTTTTATTGAACACGCATGTTTGCTTCTATTGAGCACGCTGCTTGCTTCTACTGAGAACGCTGCTTGCTTCTATTGAGAACGCTGCTTGCTTCTATTGAGAACGCTGTTTGTTTCTATTGAGAACGCTGCTTGCTTCTATTGAGAACGCTGCTTGCTTCTATTGAGAACGCTGTTTGCTTCTATTGAGAATGTTGATTGCTTCTATTGAGAACGCCGCTTGCTTCTTTTGAGAACGCTGCTTGCTTCTATTGAGAACGCTGCTTGCTTCTATTGAGAACGCTGTCTGCTTCTATTGAGCACGCTGTCTGCTTCTATTGAGAATGATGTTTACTTTTATTGAACACGCATGTTTGCTTCTATTGAGCACGCTGCTTGCTTCTACTGAGAACGCTGCTTGCTTCTATTGAGAACGCTGCTTGCTTCTATTGAGAACGCTGTTTGTTTCTATTGAGAACGCTGCTTGCTTCTATTGAGAACGCTGCTTGCTTCTATTGAGAACGCTGTTTGCTTCTATTGCGAACGCTGTTTACTTCTACTGCGAATGATGTTTGCTTTTATTGAGCACGCATGTTTGCTTCTATTGAGCACGCTGTTTGCTTCTATTAAGAACGCTGCTTGCTTCTATTGAGAATGCTGTTTGTTTCTATTGAGAACGCTGTTTGCTTCTATTGAGAACGCTGTTTGCTTCTATTGAGCATGCTGTTTGTTTCTATTGAGAACGCTGTTTGCTTCTATTGAGAACGCTGCTTGCTTCTATTGAGAACGCTGTTTGCCTCTATTGAGAACGCTGTTTGCGGAATTCCACACTTGAACCGTTATAGCTTAATTATTTACAACATTCTCAAAGAGTAAACAGATCGAGTTAAATGAAGCAATGTATGTTTTCTTATCGATATTTGCTAAAAACGCAATCGATAAAACAATCATGTTTTTTTCATAAATAAACAATAAACTGCTCGGAATAGTGCCCAGCAATACTAACGATCCGGAGACTATAATTTCCTGGTAGAGATGTCAGCTATCTCCCCTGTCAAGAATCCAATTAATAATCTCCCGAACAAGAGAAGACGTCCAGCGGTATAAAACGGATCTGGTGAACATAATTTCCAGCTAGAAGCCCTTTCAAGAATCCTAATAAATACTAATGCTGTCGGAAATAGTAAAAAAAGGGTAGACGTGTATTCACAAGGTTCAGTATCAGTAAGGTGAAGCACTGTACCCGATAATCACACTTGAAAATTGCTTACATTTATATGTGTATGGGGCTTAATGCCGGTTTTTACTATATTTCATTCATGTCACAACCGTTACGGTGTTTACTTGTAGTAGTGACTCTATGTTCAGCTCGATAGTAGCATGGTGTTCTAAGGTATCTCTAAGGTATCACGGTACTTAAATGTTTTGACGAAACAAATAAACTGTAAACAATATTTAAAGAAAAGGGAAACTCGAATGCTTTCTGTGACCCTTCTACTAAATTGTTATGATATAAAATGTAATAAATGTTACGTAAAAATGTCAGAATT